>KN831793.1:0-102429 GCA_000827355.1 Hebeloma cylindrosporum | reverse complement strand
AGATTCTCCTTTAAAATTCCAGAAGATTTTCCAAAGAGTTTTAAGTTTGGTGATCTGTCAAAAAAGCCCGTGAATCAATTTTAGGATTTAGGATTCTGAATAACATAAAAATTAATCACCGACTTTCCTGGATATTTGAAGTACAAAAAGTTTCTCAACTTTTACCGTCTGCCACTTATCAAAGTTCAAGATTTCTTTGTATTTTATATCGCGAAGAAAGTCTTTGAATCGTTCAAGATCTCAAATATCAGGGAACATAAAGAAATCCCTTTGATAGGGCCCCAAACTCTAAATATGGGGGGAAATCGTGCAGAACCTTTTTTTTTAATCACCATTCAAAATCTAGTCAAATTTTTAAAATAAAATGGCCACTCAAAATATTAAACTACGTGTGGGAATGAGTTTTTCGTTGTCCTGAACTTTGTGACCCCCGGCGTGTGATCGAGGTTACGATACCCTCATTTTCGCTATCCAGTGGAAAACGAAGTCTTTAAACTCTCTCACTCATAAAACCTCGGCATTTAAATAATTTGGGAACACGTTACTGCATGTCTGGGTCTGCGAGCAAGCCTACAGTCCCAAGTTGCAACGATTCGATACCTTCAATCTACAATTGGTAGCGCGGCCGTACGTGGGCCACCCTTAACCGCCTCGCTTCCTTTCCTCTTTAATAGGAATCAGCAGCGGATCGGATGAGGTCTTCTGCGGCCTTCGACCGCGGTTTGATGGTGCACTTGAAAGGTTCAGGGTTACTAAGTGTATCGAATTCGTTAGCATTCTCAGTTCGCTGAACTGGAACCTGGTAATGACATACCTGACAATTCCAGATCTATATTTCACAGAATGTTCAATCAATTTGCCATCTTTCCCTATGGCCTTGGAAATATTAAAAGTCAAAAGCACGCTCGCGACCACGAGACTGAGTACAGAGATCGCTATGTGGTTCCCTGGACATATCCTGGTTGCTCTTTTTAAGACCTCAGGCCTCCGGTAATGAGGGAAGAGCTCTTACCTTCGACCAAACCCGAATGCTATCAACGCAGGATCTCGAACCTTTGGGTCAAGCTGGCCGTTCTTCAGATACCGTTCGGGCTTGAAAGATGACGGATCAGGAAAGTCGGCTTCGTTGTGGAGCATCGCCCTGTATTAAAGATTGAAGATCTGGATATCATATCAAGGTGCGAAACTGCGTACCAGGCGTTTGCGATAACAATCGTTCCTTTCGGAACGAAGTAGTCCTTGTAAACGTCATCTTCCATGACGCCATGAGGCACGCCTGTATAGGAAATAGCTGTCATTTTTTTCGGTTCGCGAACACTGTCTGTCCTTACCAATAGGAAATGTAGGTTGCCATCTAGGATTGGATTAACGTTAACGTCGTTCAAGAATGAGTGAGTGCCGACAATATCCTCAATATCTTACCGAATGATTTCTTTGACAAGCGCCGCGACATATGGGAGATCCTTAAGATCATCATACTCGGGTAATCTTCCCTGCAGAACACGGTCGAGCTCCTCCTGTGCCTTCAACTGTACCTCTGGGAAGGAAATCATCGCTACAAACATGGAG
Source organism: Hebeloma cylindrosporum (assembly GCA_000827355.1). Taxonomy (NCBI): domain Eukaryota; kingdom Fungi; phylum Basidiomycota; class Agaricomycetes; order Agaricales; family Hymenogastraceae; genus Hebeloma; species Hebeloma cylindrosporum. The sequence continues at coordinate 100,860 of KN831793.1, read as the reverse complement.
TGTATGCCTGAGAGTGTCGTGTCTGCACCGCCTGCAAAGAGAAATCAGAGGCGACTACCTAGTTGTGAAGAAGACGCAACTTACCCAGGAAGACAGTGCCCGCCGTGTCCTTTATGACGCTGTGCTGATCCTCCAAGTTTCTATTCTCATCGATATTGGAGACGGCGTCTACCACGAATGAGGGTCTAGCGCTTCCCGTGGCCTATTCCCCGTTAGCCAGATTTATCCCGAACCCTCGCCTCGAGGAAGGGAACTACTGACCATATTTCTAATCGTCGCTTCATATGGCGAGCAAAGGAATTCCTCCTGGATTTTTCGGAATACCTTCGCTTGTTTTTGGAACGTGGCTCCCGGGATCCAACTCGGTATGTATCGCAGGATGGGGAGTATATCGACGAGGTATGTCCCTGAACCCGTGGCCTTTACGATACTTGCAATCGCTTTTTCCGCCAACTCGATGTTTGGGTCATCAGTCTCCTTGATGTCGAGCCCATAAGCAAGGGATAGGGAAATCCCACCAACCGCACTGATAATCATATTCTTTCATGTTAGAATTTGGCGATCGGAGATGGAGGACGTACTGTCGTGTAATGGATAAGAAATTTTCCGGTTCCTTCAACAGTTGGGGTAACATCTTGCGGAGGAACTCTATTTGCGTAGCCTTGTACACGTCGGGGTTCCCTGGGTGGAAGTACTTTGTGAACGTCCGTCGACGGTCCCTCCATGCCTCTGCATACGGCATGACTGACATGGCCCATTTCCAACCCATCCTGAACGATGAAGCAACAATGTCAGAAGCTTTGAGTGGATATTATGATATATACAGTATGTCACGTACAATTCACTCAGCATCGTAAACTGGGGGCTAAATCCATCCTGAATCAATACACCAAATTCGCGGCAAACATGAAGCCACCGACCGGTCGGAGTAATTGTGCGATCTTTTCTCAAAAAGCTCGATTGCATCATCGAACGAATTCAAGATAATGAAGTCGAGGCCGAGAGCACCGAGATGAATTATGCTAGAATCTGCCGTCCAATTAGCTACCGCATAAAATAAACCATTCAACGGTCTCAGACACACTATATTTCTCGCAGAGCTTGGCGTACGCTAGCCATTGGTGGTCCGTAGGGAGATCAAACAAATTTCCGAGAAGAGGTAGTTTCCTGGGTCCAGGTGGGAGTGGGAGGATCGAACGTTTTCCGAACCTGACGCGAATGAATGCAGTAAGCACAAGGGCGGCGAGAATGGCTAGATAGTCTGATGTGAGCATAACGACGTTCGCTGCGTAAGGAAGGCGGCTCAATGCCTCCTTCGTGTTGCACTTATATACTTCTTTCAGGCCTCGTTATTCATGGAAGCGTGTTAGGACATCTAAGATCCGGGGAAAAACTACTGTTTCTCAGGACTGATCGTGCTGTGAATATGTTACTTACCTGAAATTTACGTCCTCGACCTGTCGAACTGGAAGTGTGAATGACAGCCGAAATGGAGCACATGAGCAGAACACGCCACGATCTGCGGCAATGGGGCCTGTCGTTGATAGCTTATGTACAGCTTGCGGAGGAACTCCACTTGCGTAGCCTTGTCAAAGCCTTGCACATACACGCCAGTGTTCAGTGGTCGATGTTCCCCATGCCTCTTCATACAGCATGATCGAAATAACCCATTTCCAAACCATACTGAGTACTTTATCGATGAGGCAAAGAGAAAGCGCGCGTACTATGCAACACTTACGGTTCATTTAACATCGTAAACTGGTGTCTAAGCTTAGATATGCCGTCAACATGTCCAACTTGCATGAAATCGGAAATACGACTGACCGGTCAGAGTAATTGAACGACGTTCCCTCAAAAAACTTGCTCGCATCCGATGACAGTAGAAATTGAACCCATCACATGAGCGACGCCACAGTGCGACAGTGGTGCCTGCGTTTTGAAAGAAATGACAGAACTGCAAAAATTTACTTAACAAGAACTTGGACTTGAAGAACATCCTTGTAACGACCCTTTGCGCAATAAAGCCCTGTAGGATGAACCTCCACTCGGGTGTCCCAGGATACCTTCCACCACTTGCATGTCGGGACCTCGAGAACCACATCTAATATGCAGATAATTGGCACACTAGCCCCAGTACTATCGACGATGAGAAAGCGCAAGACATTGAGCCAACGCAGTAGTTCAGAACTTAGGTGTGAAGCGTAAGCAATGTTAAAAGGAAGAATATCAATACGAGCGCTTACCGACTCACCGCTTGCCACCCACTGCAGAACTCCTGGGGACGGGCTGGGAGCGATGATGATTCGTAGCAGCATAGCTCCCTAATCTAATCTACTCGCTTAATCTAATCTAATCTGATCCGTCCTTGTTGTTTATTCTACACGTCGTTTGGTAAACAAGTTTTGACGAATCGTCACGGTCGTCAATTCGTCCACGAAATTTCTGACAACCATGGCGACTTTCGTTGTCAAACATGCCGGGGCTGCGCTGAGGCAGGCCTCTAGCAGTCGATCTGCCATTTTTCAACGAAAAATACATTCTACTGCCGTTGGTGAGCCCGTTTTCACTTTGACCGCTTCCCCGCGCTGAAAGGACCAGTGAGCAAGAAGAAAAGTAAAGCCATCGTCGACGACCTCTTTGGAGACGATGTGGCCTTGGAGGACGACCTTATTAAGGAAGAGTCTGTCCCAGCTGCAAAATCTCGGCTGTCAACGAAACCAGTGTCTTCAAAGCCTTCGACACCCGCAACCCCCATAGTGAAGAAAATTTCCCTTGCGGAGCGGAGGAAGTTGAGTCCAGAGAAGCTTTCAGAACGATTCGAGGCGACCGTCAAGTACATGGAGCCACGTATTGGGCGAAAGCCTTCTGTCGCACACCCTCTTGTTCGAAAACGGGCCTTCTTGACACTTCTCGATTACGCCAGGTCAGAAGAACACCTGCGGAAGATCATGGAGTTAATACCAAGGTTCCGAGAGGCTAGAGGAGACCTTCACCCGGATTTTGCTGTGGACTTTACGCGTAAGCACATTTCCAAAAGATTTTTATTGATACCAATATCGGGATTTCTACAGGCCGCTGTCAAGAGCTTCAGTGTCCTCATCTCGCGCTTGAACTGTTCGGCAACTTTGCAAAATACAACGTACATCTCAATCTTGAGGCCGGCCAATGGCTTATTCATTCGCTCTACGTGCTTCATCCCTTGGAGCAAGTCCTGGTCGCGACGCGTCTGTTTACTGCGTACAACCTTCCACCCATATCCAAAGACCTGCCTACTGCATCCATGGTTGCTGCTGCATGCTACAAGCATGGGACGCCCGAGGCTCTTGACGTTGCCCGTGCGTTGCGCCCTGAAATCCGGAAAATGGTCAAGCGCGCCAAGCTTTCGAAAGCTGGGACTTTGGAGGAGAGGAAGAAGAACAAGTGGGTATCGTGGTCATTGCAGAAGGTTAACAAGGCTGCGAAAAGGCTCGGCGAAGAAGCATTTGCGTCTCCCAAGCAAATACCCCTCAAAATCGAGGTCAACCCTGTTCCAGCTCAGCCGTGATGTAAAATTAATTTACGCTAATTATACTATTTCTGCCCTCTGCTATGTCGAGGCTTCGGTTCGCGCAGGGCTGTGATCCCGGCTTTCTCCAATTGGTACTATCTTCAAGTTGGATCTTTCATTGATGGGCGGCGACCAGCGACGTGGATAGGTAAATAACCATGGTTAATTGCAGGGTGAAATTCACGAACAGTTCTTGCAGGTGTTCCTCACTTGTAGCGAACGAAGACTACCTAGGTTCAGTGGAACTTCGTCATGGACTAACTCTTTGTAGGGCCGTAAGTACCACTCCGCGACCCCAATTTCGGGGATCCGCTACTGCGTGCAAGATTCTGTGTGAAGATTACCGAGGTCCTCGATATCCCAAGCCGTCGCTAAAGACAGCCTTTTGATCGAGGGAGTGTGACTCCGGTTCGATTTGGTGAGTTATCGCTCCAAAAGCCGTCTTAGTAGTTAGATCTAATTCTTCACCAGGAAATGCCGGTGCTAGTACCATCACCACTTGGATAATTCACAGCCGTTAACTCAAGACCCCAGTCGAATTCGGCCTGACCTAAATTGCGTGCGTTGCTGAAAGCTTGTGTATCAGCTTCGCATCTTTCCCAAACCCGCATAATAAAGAGTCTTCCTCCACGCGCAGTTCCGACCCGTCTATCATGGCTCAATGATTATCCTTTGATACCTCATCTCGAAATCCGCCCACAACCTGAAGGCACCTCTGATGGACCCAAAAAAAAAATGTACGTGATTTCTCGTTGATGCCATTCTCTATATTTGGTTTACACCAAAACTACTTGGCGTTGAACCTGGTGCTTGATGACTACCAACCCACAGATATCGACTGATAAGGATTACTGCTGTTTCCCTATATTGGAATCCGCGCGCGCGTTGGCTTCCTTGACGAGCACTAAGCCCACCTGGACTTTCTTTCGTCGTTCTGATTCTGTCCGTCATCGCAAACGTTGACCACGAGCTGAAATCTCTGTCTCTTGTTGCGACCTTGGCCTTTCTCGACCGTGGGTTGCCCCTGTTAACTGATACTGTGGCGTATCTGCTATCTCTCCATGGCAGTCAGTTTCAGATTTGTAGAAGGTATGGTGCGGAGATCCAGCTTTTTCGTGTGGTCTCTGAATTTGTGTCCGCGATCCAGCCTTATCCATTGACCATTCAAATAATCGACAAAAGGCTTACTACAGGACTCACAATGGACAGCGTCCCAGCGGGCAGCGCGAACCCCAGATGCATAGGTGATCCCTCCCTCCCCCCATTACTCGTATCAATGTGATGACGCGGCCATTGCTTCCTTGTCCCGAGACACGGATAAGCGGGAAAAGGATTTCTGTCTCACGAGAATCTGATCCGTTCTCCCTGTATCTGTGTTCATTCCCATCGGTTCACCTGGTGTTCATTCCCGTCGGCTAATCTTGTCCGCTACGAACCTTGCAGGCGATGGTCTTCCGAAATCACGTTCGGGAGACAAGCAGATAGCGGGAACCGATACTGTCATCTGAAGAGAGGGATCGGAACGGCTTTCTCTCGTAAGTACCTGAGCGATACTGATAGATAGCGTTTGAAGCACCTGCGGGTCAGTCGGCTTCAATTGAATCTAGGTCGCTGCCGGAGAGTATTGGATACTTTCTTTCGACAGATACAGGGCCAACAATGAACCACACTCTCCAATACGAATTTTAGAGATAACGGCAAGTCATTCTTTGACACCGCCCACGTTCTTGGCGCTTGGGGTAATACTTAGCGAATCCTGGATTGCTATCGCACAGATACCCTCCGTCGGGTAATTTGTGGGAAAGTCCTTATCTTGTTCGATTGAAAGATTAAATGGTATGTACTTATGCATGTTCTTCAGGAACGCGCGTGCGCTTGCCTACCGATCCGGATGTCTGCGATGTTAATTCCAGCACTCAAACAGCCTTTTGCATTCCAAGAAAAAGCCTCTCGCGCTCGAGAAGGTTTGTAGTCCTTGGCTCGCGACTGCAAGGAGATGTATGGTTGCTCCCCCGTTCTGAAGGGTAGCATTATACGCTCATAACTTGTAATTGACCTATCTCCATACTTACCTATCTAGATCCGCGCCCTCTCCGTTTGCAACCAAGCCGAACTTTCCCATACCCAAAATAGGCAGTTATTGCCGCTACAGAACTTTTGCTTTCGGCCACCACACGTTCGAAAGAAATCAGCTTAAAGGTCGACAAAAGAATCAACTTCCGCCGCGATCCGCGGGAAGGTAACTGGACTATAAATTGCTTCAGAGCCGAAAATTTTTCATGTCCCTGTGGAGAAAGATAGGTCAGATAACGAACTCTTATCGTGTGACGATTCAACGATTGGACGATAATGCATGATAATGCGTTTACGACAGTCACATTCTGCGCCTTTCCCAAGGTGTCGAACGAAACCCTTTGGGCCCTGGATCTCGTTCGATCAGAGGAGACGAGTAACTATATAGGTAGGCGCTATTTTGAAAATTTACCAGATTTGTCCACAAACCACCTTAGGCGTGCATCTCGTTCGCTTCCCACATCCACTGGAACCGCCATGGTCAACGTCACATACGATGATTGTAAGTAAAACGTCGCCTTCGATGCGACATTCCTCTCACTTCCCGCCCAGCTGGCAGCTTGGTTGCCTACACGCCCGATGGCACTCCAATCGTCTACAACCTCGGCGACATGGCCTGGATTGCTGCCTCCATGGCTCTCGTCTGGATTATGATTCCAGGCGTTGGCCTTTTTTATTCTGGTTTGCTACGGCGGAAGAACGCGCTGTCGATGATTTGGACGTCTCTCGCATCCATCGCTGTTGTTTCATTTCAAGTGTGTTCCATACCTAGCTGTTGTAGAAACCCTTCACTGACGCCGTTGGAAGTGGTTTTTCTGGGGGTACTCCCTTGCGTTCAGCGAAACGGGAAACGCCTTCATTGGCGATCTTAGTAAGTCCGATTTCGGTTCGTCGGCACGCCTAAATTACTTATCACACACCGGAACCAGAATACTTTGGTCTAAAGGGTGTCCTTGATCAGCCTTCTATTGGCAGCAGCCGTATTCCCGCCATCCTTTTCTGTATCTATCAGCTCATGTTCGCGGCGATCACGTAGGCTATGTTTCTTATAAACCTCGGGCCTTTGAACCTTATTCTTTTTTTATAGCGCTGCCCTCGCCGTGGGCGCTATTGCTGAGCGTGGTCGTCTCGGCCCTCTACTTGTCTTTATTTTCGTCTGGTCCACAATAGTTTACGACCCTATTGCCAATTGGACCTGGAACACCAACGGATGGTCATTCATCCTCGGCGGTCTCGATTTTGCTGGAGGAACACCCGTCCATATCAGCTCTGGAACCGCCGCCCTCGCCATTTCCATCTTCCTGGGAAAGCGCCGTGGATATGGAACTGAACGCCTCGCTTACAAGCCCCATAACACCACCTACGTTATCCTCGGTACCGTTTTCCTGTGGTTCGGTTGGTTTGGTTTCAATGGTGGTTCAGCCCTCTCCGCCAACCTCCGCGCAATCCAGGCATGCATTGTAACCAACCTCGCTGCTTCCGTTGGCGGCCTGACGTGGATGCTTTGGGATTATCGGATTGAAAGGAAGTGGTCCGCTGTTGGTTTTTGCTCCGGAGCCGTCTCTGGTCTCGTTGCAATCACCCCCGCCTCTGGTTTCGTTGGCGCTCGTAGGTCCTACCAATAAATTCTCAAGAAAACTCATTAATCCTTTCGCAGCCGCCGCGGTCGCCTTTGGCGTTCTTGGTGGAACGGCCTGCAATTTTGCCACCCAGCTAAAATTCGTTCTTGGTTACGACGATGCCCTCGACGTACGTTGCTTTCCAAAATTTCTTCCTCTTTTATCACCTTATCTTGGACCTAGATTTTTGCTACTCACGCTATTGGGGGAATTGTTGGTAACCTCCTCACCGGCCTTTTCGCCCAGGCCAGTGTAGCTGGATTCGATGGTATCACCGAAATCCCTGGTGGCTGGTTGGACAGGCATTACATCCAGCTTGCCCATCAACTCGCTGATTCCGTCGCCGGATTTGCTTACTCCTTTGTCATGACAGTAAGCATTTATCTATCTTCTCATCGACTTCCCTTCGATTCTCATCTATTTCTATTTACATTCAGACTATCATACTTTGGGTCATGCATATTATTCCCGGTCTGACGCTCCGCACCACCGAGGAGGCGGAGATCCTCGGTGTGGATGACGCTGAGATGGGAGAGTTCGCATACGATTATGTCGGCATTGACCAAGAAATCGGCCATACTCTCGACACTGGCCTTACCGCGACTGGTGGAGGCCGCGAGCCTGACCATGCCAAGGCAGTGTCGACCAGCAGCGTAGAAGAGAAATCAGCATGAACGCCACATCGTCATGCTCAAGGATCTCCCGATGACAAAAACTCATTTTCTCGCATTCCACACACTCTAGAAATCATCCACAAGTTTTGACTCGACGCATGACAGATGTGATCCGGCGCAACTGAGGAATATATTCGATCCCGCGACGTGTTGCCGCCCTTTGCCTTCCGGCCAGGTCTCCGTATCGTCAAGTTGACTTTGTACTGTACTTAACACTTCCATATATTAGTTACGCACATTAATGATTCACTTTTCCACCTGTTCTCGCTCGTAACTTCCTTACATCTGCGGACCATGCAATTGCATGTTTGTATCTTTCACTTCGCCATATGTGGTGATCCTTTGTGTTTTTTTTTTTGACTGGGACGAAGTCATCAGCCCTGTCCTTGTTGATGCTTTTTTGTGTGCAATGATTGGACTACCATTGAGTCAAACTCGAGATTTGATCGATTCTTGCATTGGACACTTAACTATGATGATGATACTTGAATGGTAGTTGCTTCCTCCGCAGGTCCCGCCGTTCCGGTCCTTCCAACCTCGGAAGAAATATACAGCTGCCATGATCCAACTACCATCTTTACTTAGAACAAGTCGTGCCGTCGCGCCCACAGTCAAAAAAATATGTTCTGAAGAATCAGGCCTCCTTATCATCCTGTGAACTCAGCGCACTGCCTCCATCCGGAAAGCCCTTTTTTGTTTTTGTCCCTATTACGAGCCATTGTGCTCAGAATGGACGCGCAGGTTCCACCAAGCCCGTCCTTCAACGCTACTTAATGAATGTTCATTGTTCTTGAATCCCTTAAAAGGCACCTCCCCGGCGAACTCGTAGGTGATGTGCATTTGGTTTTAATAGATATTTGAGCTTAATGTCTTCCACAGGCCTCACGGTAACCGCGTTGACCGGGTTTCGCCGGACCATTGCCCACAAGAGGGGTCGCATTCGGCCTGGGCCGTGCTGATCGTTGATCGTTATGGCTCGATCAAGCCTCAACCTCATCTCCATAATTCCAAGATCCTCCTTCTCGTAATCATACCTCGCGCCGAGCTCATGGAGCTTAATGAAGGAAAACTATCTGAACTCTGGACTCGGCCATTTTTTCCCTCTTGATGGTCCCTTGTCTACCTCCTACCACCACGCTCGTTTAACCTCCCACTTGTCCACCAACGCGAGATGGACTCCTTCGCTTCGGCATTACAAGCCTATGTACAAGGTCTCAAAGACATTCAGGTTACTCGTTATGCCCAATGTTCGTATGCTTCTTTGTTTTTTTTATGAGGACTAATTCGACAACCAATCTCTAGTGACGTCCAGTTGCATTATTGTATTCGACCATTGTACGCTCTCAGCGAGTCATATTCGTGTTGGGCTTACTTATAACTCGAGTCACCAGTGTTGACGTTCGATGAAGAGGTGCGTCATCCTGATCATCGTCCGTCGTCGCAACATTCACTCAAAATTCCTCTTCCAAGGTGGATCTGATTTGGGTATGGAAATTTTATTAGTGCGGGCGTCGGACTCAATTTATGTCAAGAAAAGTGCCTGGTCACTGGGAAAGGTTCTATTTCTATTGGTAGGCGCTAAAGCTCCACTCTCACTGGCACAGATATTTTACTAATCACCATTTATCAGAATCGATATTATCCCCTGGCCGCTTCTATGTCAGTTCCTTTATTTCCCTCCATTTTCCATCATGGTTTAATAATGCTCGAATTCCAGTTTCAATAACTACGGTAATTGCCCTGTAGCGCTCGAGTTGAAGAGGATGTGTAATTGATCTACCCTCCAGCGCTCTTTTCTCCCACGCTCACTGACGCAGTAAGTCTCGTTATTTTTCGTGCCTCCTTGTACTGACTACGAACCCGGCTCCATCTAGTTGTACGTGCCTATCCCGAGATCTGTCAGAAATCGTTCATTCTTGTTGACATCTATCGTTTTCGTTTTCTACAGTTGTGAGCAAGCTTCGGCTTCGATGAAATTGACCCCGTTTTCATCTGATCTCCGTCCCCATAGGCCTTCGCTTTTTCCATTGGCAAGGATGGACAGGTCTGATTAGCTGCATGCTCGCAGAAGGTATGACAGCAGTGTATTTTGACCGTCCATCCTCAATGACATTCACCAGGAATTCTCCAAATTCGCCTATACGCTCTCTATTCCCTAGATAAGAGGGTCCTTGCATTGATGCTGACATCCTTCGTTCTTTGTTCGACATTATCAGCATTTGTGATGGGTTCGGTTTTGACTTCCATCACCGGTAAGGCCTCCCACTACCACTTAGCCATGAACGGAGGGTCTTATTTCGCTTTCCATATCCAGCATCTGCCTACCCCGTACCAGGGGGAAAGTTCTGCGTCCCGAAAGGCGTCTCTACCCATTTTTACGCCTTTTGGATTCCCATGCTTTCATTCGAAACTCTTCTATGTACCCTGGCCGTTATACGAGCCATCCAAATGTACCAACCCAGTCGCTCTGTCTTTCATAGTGGACGACAACTTGTCAGTGTCCTCGTCCGCGATTCCTTGATGTATTTCCTCGTGTTAGTTTCAAGTTCTCCCTTGTCACTCTTCCGGGACTCATCTTTATTATGGATATTCGCCAGAATATTTGCCACATATCTCACCTGCTTGCTCGTCTGGACGCTAGCACCTGTAAGCCGCCCTCTTCGCCTCCCAAACGCTGATGCTGATCTATCCATATTTTCGCTGGAAGGTCAACCTACTTGGAGTGCCCATCGGGTTTTCAGTGGCCATGTCCTGTGTCCTCGCCAACCGTGTCGTCCTCAATGTCCGTGAAATCAGTCGGGATATAAACCTATCCAAACAGCCAATTATAATGTCACCGAAAGCCGAAGTCGATTCCGATCTCCCATACCACAGGAGCATCCGCAGTCCAGGAGCATTGTCACCGCTTGAGATGGAGGAGCTGAGGACTATGCGTGCGAAGAGCCCTCGGAGAGAGGTTATCGAGTATTACAATGAATCCGAGCTGCCTTTCAGGGTTCTATAGCAGTTTACGTTTTTGTATCCAGTACCCTCCTTATTGTATCATTACTTTCTCCTTTCGTATTCGCATGTTATGATAAATAATGCAGGCAAACGAATCCGGCATATCCCAAGATCTTGCCGGTTCTTCGCTCCATTTTCGCGTTTCCGCAAAATTTCCAGCAGATCTAGATCCTCCTAAGTTTCGCGATTATATGTATTGTGAATATACACTGGGAGCATTGGCTTATATAATTTGTGAAGAAACAGAGAAGATACCGTGGAATAGATCAATTGTATTAATGAATGGATCATCGGTGAATGGAGGGTGATTCTATTGAGAAACCCCGTATGCGCTATTTTTGCGGAAACCCCAGGCTTAGCCCTCGGCCTGATGCCGATTGTTCCGGGACGAGCCTTCCGCATTTGGTACCGCCATCAATGTTCCCATCACCGCCGAACGCTCGTGTCCCCGAGCGTTCGAGCTCGCTGTGTACCACAGCGAGCAGCCACGCAAATATGTGTGTTAAATATTGAGTATGTATAAATTTACAGTCTAGGAATCTCTCCTGGATTTTTGGCTTTTGAGGGGTCATTTTAAGTATGCGCTCTAGATAGGACCCGGACAGGTCAAGGCCAGGTGGGGGAGGAGGGATGCAGAACGACGTAATAGAGAGTGATACGGGTTTTCTGGCCTCAATGTATTGAAAAAAATGCCAGAACTTGTGTATATTTAAGATATAAACCCGTCATCTCCTCGTTGGACTTTCGCTCGAGACCTGGCCAGCAGAACAGACCAGAACTGCACACAGAGCACTTTGATATACACATGAATCATGGCAAACTAGGCACTCAATCCGCGTAAGTATGAAACACCAGTCCAAGCCGAGTACTTACCAGCAGCGACGCTGCAATGAAGATCATTTCCATATTTAGTATCTCCGGACGTGTCCGAAATGGCCGCCGGCGTAATTCGGGTTTCTGTATAAGGAACATTTTCAATTTGACATCCGGGGTTTCTCATTAGAATAATCCGTGAATGGATAATGGAATGTATTTTAAATCTAATCTTCAATTTCATTCACAATATATTCCTCGATGAACTACTAATGCATTCTGAGATTTTACATGAATGGTTAATTAGAAGATATTTTAAATACAATCCCAGGAATTGATCTGGAATATACTGGGGATTACATCGGAATCCATTGTGAAAACAAGGCTCGGAGGATATGCTGGAGGATATCTTGATTGGCCAAATGTGGACAGGGACCCCCTGGGACTCACCAAAAGCTCTGCCGTTACTTGACTTGCCCTGCCAATATTGGAGGTCATTACTATCTTTTTAAACAGCCTGGGCCCTGATGTGGCGTGAGCTACAAGTCCGTCTTGACCATGCGCAGCCACGATATTCGCATAAGGTAGGGGCGTGAGAGGCAAAGGCAATGTTGACTGAGAAAAATATATTGACTTCCCCCTAGTGATTGCAGTACTAAACGCATAGCAAGAAACTCCCTTGAAAACCGGTTACAGAAATGATATTCAATGAGGTTGCGAAGTGAAAGTTTCGACACTTCCGACGAGCGGTGAAGGTAGCATACTACTGGATCCACAAGGTGGTCGATGAGATGAAAAGAGGAATGGCGAACACCATCCACGATAAATGTCATGCCTCGTGTTTCATAACGCACCTAGCAGCATAGCAGGCCGCCAATTTTATGCCCCCCCAACCTCATGTCTGGGGTAGATCACTCATGCGCGCACAAGTATGCCCCCAAACTCGATTGAAAAACCTCGCAAAAGCAGTGCAGGTGTCAATTGACACCGCCGTGCAGCGTTGCGAGGTTAAACTCGTAGCGGGGAGTGTGATGCCACCAAAGTTTATTCTGTCCAACGGTTGTGGGCTGCTCATCGTTGGTAGAATTTGTGCGGACAGCTGGCACTGATGTAACATGGAATACTGATGGTTGAAGCGGTCGGACCACCCGTTTGCCTCGATAAGTATTCGCGAGGGGGAGTGGGGGCGGAGTTTTATGGGCTTTGCAGTCCGCATCGCATTTTAAACAACTTGGTGATGGTGGCGAGGCACGACAAGGGGCACCTCGAAGGGCAGGGGGATCATCAGCGGTAGCAAACAGTGAGAACAGGTTTATCCTACACACCTAGCCCAGATATCATTCCATGGTCCTCCCCTTGTGTTTCCCACCCCAGCTCAAGTCCCTTCATCAATGGAGAATAATGCCTACATCCCTCATTGGAGGGGAGAGGCAATGTGACGACATTGGCAAGCAATGCGCTGCCTGCCACCTTTGAGCCGTGGCAAATGGGAAAGATTTCCTATAGATATGTCAGCCATTTGTAAAATAAAGATAATGGAGGGCTTTTCCTTACCTTTTCCTTGTGGCTTTGAGGCCCTGGCATAATGCAATGAGCAGTGATGAAGGTAGGAAGCTACCAGGAAGCAACGACTGACTGCGATGTCCTATCGGAGTTTGAATTTCGGCCTAACGCGGGTACAGATGGGGTGAGGCCGGCGCACTTACCCGCGGGTCTCTCAAAACTGGGATAGCCTTGTAGTAAAAATACATGGGCCTCCATGGTAACCCATGAGTATACATATCACATCGGACATCCTATAAAATTACCTTCGAGTTGGATGCTGGCATTGACAATCCCTACGCGAAGGATACGACGACAATGACATGAATGCAACGATGACGGGAGCAATGCGACCACGAATTTTTCGGCGTTACAGGCCTGAGGGGAACTTGTATCGAGTCCCAGGGGTCCCTTGGCCGATCAAAATATCATCCAGCATATCCTCCGAGCTTTGTTGTTGGAATGGATTCCAATCTAATCCCCAAGTACATTCTAGCTCATTGCCTGAGATTGTATTTAAAATCTCTTCTAATTAAGGCCCGTTATGGGTGTCTGTGGCAAATAGCGGATAGCGGATACTGAATATTATGTAATTAAGTGTGTTGTCTCCCTCTCTGTGTCTCGTCGTCTTCAATGGAGGGGAACAACCTCTCTCGCACCTCATCAGAGGACATTTACATGCAGGACGACATACTTATGGACATTGGCACCGATCCGAACCCACCCGGACCAGGAGAACCAGCTCGGTAAGGATATTGTTAACATGCCTCTTTCTCAGGCTGACGGTTTGGCAATCGCGGGAATAGAGCTCTCGCAATACACCACGACAGCACTACGATATCCTTCAGTGATGAGGCAGCCATCCAAGGTGAGTAAACTAGTGCAATGAACCTTTGAGTATTCTAAATTAAAACTAAACTAAATCTCTTGAAACAGAACGATCTGCGCAAATGCATCCCCTGGCACTCGCCTCTACATCATTCCTTTCGACGTTCGCCCCCATCGTGTGCCACCCACTTGCGTCCGAATGCTCAGTGGAACCAGGGCCTTCTCGAAAGCGTGGACGCCCCAAAGGCAGCAAGGCGAATCGCACACCCACTTCCGAGAATCCAAGCATTCGGAGATCGGTTGGTCGACCACGGGGATCTGGCCACAAGCAACGGGAAGCCGCTGCGCAAGCAGCAGAACGTGCTGCCTTGGGTTTACCGCAGGTTCAGGTGCATCAAAAACGACCGGTTGGACGTCCAAGGAAGGAGAGAGAAGACACAAGTAGTGTCTTCGTTGAATTTCGACAATCTGTAAGTCTGGTTGGCCTTTATTTCTTTTGTAAGTTTTAATAGCCCTTGTTCAGGGCACACCGGGATTCCGACCCACTCCAACAGCTCGATTGAGCACCAACCCATCCAATGGTGCGAATACGCCATCGCCCGTTCCTCTATCGGATGCCGGTATTGGAACCCCAGGAGCTCGAAGGGAACTCTTCGAAGTACCAGCATCTACTACGCGTGTAACCCCCCCTCTTCCGATCTCAGGCTGCACCACACGACCAATTCACGAACCATTATATGCTCCGCCTATCCAACAGGTGGAGCAGATTATTCCTAATGAGGACCCCCAACGTCCTGTCGATTTGGGAGAAGACGACGAGGATGACGACGACGAGGGAGATGGTGAAGGAATTGGGAGCGAAGATTTGGATGAGGCTGAGGGTGACGAGGGAGATGATGAAGGCGACCCGAATCAGGTACCGGCAGGGCCAGACGAGAAGTCGCGAACACGACGTCCATTGCCTGAGTGGTTGCTCTCGCACTTTCGTTTGAAAATCGCGGAGTGCGGTCCAACCTTCCGTGATGCAAATGGCCTTCCACCATTGTATGCCACCGGCAAGTCGTTCTGGTTTCCACATCCGTCAACCTCCTTTCTCCTCAACCGGAATGACGTATCCCCCGAGAAGCTTTACAACCCCCGTTTTTTCCTCTGGGATCCCGAGCCGTTATGCCACAATGGCATACCCTGCCCAACTTGCCGGCATCGCCTTCATCGTCATGGCCACATATCGCAACCTCGCCGCGTCGTTGATATAAATTCAACCTTTTGGATAATCGGCTATCGTTATCGCTGCCGCACTTGTGTCAATCCCAAAACCAAGAAGCGGACTATTACCTACCGTAGTTGGGATAGCCGAATCCTCGCTGTCGTTCCTCCTCATCTCGCTGCTGAATTCCCTGCGCATTTGAGCCATCGCAGTGGGATTTCGGAGACCTTATTTTCATGGGTCAGAAGCTGCTTCGCCAAAGGAATGGGAGGAAAACAGGTGTCCGATGCGATACGAGAACAGCATTTACTTCACTACGACCATGTTAGACTTCAATACCTCAATGTGTTGTGTGCACGTACGCTTGACGGATGGGTGGGGAAGAAATACATTGATTTTCCTCCCTTCGACGATGCGAGTCCAAATGGTCCTCGCAATTTTTTGCGTTGTTCGCAATGGTTATGGGATATGTATTCTCGATTTATGGAGACCCATCGAAACTCGTTAAACCAACATACCGCAATGCGAAGCGCGACTATAATCGCTGTTGACCACAGCCACAAGGTGTGTTAGAAAAGTCATTTTTGGATGTTATGGCATCTGATATTGTTGTATACAGGTTACGAAACAGCTTGGTCGAATTAGTGGATCCCAGACGCATACCGCTATTCTTACCGCTACAAATGAAAACTCCGAAATTCGTTGCTGTAATCTCGTAGCTACCAAGGCCCATTCCCAATATGAACTCGCTTTAATTCGTGTTCGAAATTCTCTCGACCTTTACGGCCTATCGCAACCACTACTGGCATACACCGACAATATGTCTGACAAGGGATTCCTTGAGAAGTCCTTTCCGTCTTTGCGAACAGGAGTCGTACCTGTTGAGAAATATGGTGATCTCGAGGAGTACTGTCTCCCACCAGATGTGGAAATTATCATCAAGAACGAACCATCATCAATTAATGCGGCAATGGAGACTATTCTCGATGATGTTCCCTCTGATGATCCGGATGCGCAGATTGTTATAGGATTTGATTCGGAGTGGAATATCGAAGTCAGTGTTGGTGGAAGGGTGCAGGAGCGTGGCCATACCTCAGTCATTCCAATCGCATATAAAAACAGGGTATATATCCTTCAGGTCCGTCTTTTTTCTTTTGTTTCATTTAGAATCTATTCTTATGTTAGGAATATAGGTTGGCGAAATGGTTGCTGCTGGAACCCTTCCACTACAGCTTAAAATGCTGCTTAGCCATCCCCAAATTTTGAAAGCTGGACGTCTTGTTGATGCCGACCTTGGATATCTCCAGAGTGCATGCAAGGGCTCATCCCAATTTGTTGGAGGGTTGGACCTTGCAAAGTATGCCAAGGATCGAAGGGTGGTGAATAATGCAAGATGCAGTTTGGCTGACCTTTGCGCTCGAGTTCTGAAGAGGCGGTTGAACAAAAACATATCAGAACGACTCAGCGATGCATGGGAGGATGATCTCCTCACATCCGAGCAGCTTCAGTATGCTGCGAAAGACGCATCAGCCTCACTGATGATCTATCACAAACTTCGAACCCTTGACGTGCCCCAGCCACTTTCTGCCAGTAGCCTCACGAGCCCGACTCCTGTTCTCCTTTATAGTGCAGATAACACAACTGTCATCGCACAAGGTGAAATTGCAGTTAATCATCTTGCAAGGCCCTCATACGACTCAATCAATATCACACCTACACGAACCGTCATTAATGTGTTAGAGGTGTTTGTTCCAGGGGCTATCGTTAGCACTCACCGGAAACAGGCTTTGGGTGCATTCGGACCTGTCCCATTCTCTGTTGTCTGCTTACGGAGTCATCTACGGTCATTCAATCCAGCACACTTGCCGGTTTCCCCAGAACCCACGCAGAATCCACAGCCACCTCAGCCAATTTCAACATTGCAAGTCATTGATAAAGTATCTGCAGATGGTGTAGAGGATCTTGTTGCGGATAATGATGGCATTCCAGTTAGTGGTCTTCTTCTGAATGACCTCACTGATCCACCTAAAGATCTTCCTCATATCATCGATGGTGCAAGTGCTGCACTTGGGATGAAAATTCTTGGAAATATTCCTAAAGCACCAGAAACTTGGGACAACCAGATCCGAAGTCGTGTCTTGAAGGATCCTTTCCACGTCTTCAATATGTTCTACATTTCTAGACGCCATGGCCTTCGATATCAATTTGTTCGTGAACTGCGGGATGCTATTTTTATTCCTGACAAGGAGGACAAAGCACGAATTGATGCATGGGGTGCCACACAGAATCCTCAACTTTCCTACAAGAAACTCCGGAATATCACGCCGCAGTGGATTCGCGAACGATGCAAGCACATCATACCACCCCCCAATATTCTTTATGCATATGTTGGGAAAGTCTTCCAAACCTATGGGCCACTCAAGGATCCTCGCTCTCAAGCACCACTTTTCAATACTGACAATTGGCAGACCGCCAAACAGATCATGACCCTCATTGAAAACGGCTACCTTTCTGACCCACCTGATATTCCGTTGTATACTGTCATTGGTCTCGACAAGAAATCAGGCGGTCTCCCTATCTACAAGTGTGCACGCGGGACAAATTCTACAGAAGGTGCAGTCCATACACATCTTCGTAAATACATGCCCAAGTCAGGTGTCTCCCTCCGTCATCTTCATGCCTGTTTACATGATTTTGTTTTGCGGCACAACCTCACGGTGAGTGGAATATTGCTATAATTAGATATAATCGTGGCTCACAATTACCTCACAGATCGGCACAAAAAACACCACTGGGCAACGCTACCGAGGACACTTTTCAATTTGGGTAACAAACGACATTCAGGAAAAACGAACCTTCCTCCATGACATCTTCAACCTCACGCCAACGTTTACCACAGGCTGGGTTAATGGAAATCTATATACTCCAACATCTGAGGTACTAGGGATTCTCCCAATCGCTGAGGATATCCGTTCGTCATCAGGAATGGCAGCATATATCCCTGCTCTCCACAGAAACGAGGTGGCACCACGATATCGATTCCTGGCAGAGTTGCAAGGCACCCGAAAGCCAGTCCTTCCCATTCATACCGCAGCTGAAAAAAGTCTGTTCAAAGACCTCCTCGAAAATAGCCCAGCGTACAGCTCCGAATCTGGGGATCCGCAATGGAAGTTAGCTGTAAGAATTTGGAATGCAGAAGCCGATGTTAGGGAGGACGTATTCTATAAGGTTTGTCAGTTTATGTTTCAATGAAAAGAATAGTAATTAAAGTGACGTTGTGTAGGTGCATGAACAACTCAAGACCTATCTTTCCGAGTGGAGGGTACTCCTCCACGTGAAAGAGGCAGTTTCAATTTCGTCCAAAGTCTCAAAGTTTCTCTCAAAGGCGCTACATGACCCCCGTCGCATCGCAAATGCCCCTTCGGTACCTGACCGCCAGTTGAAACCACAGACATTGCCATCTCAAGGTCTCCTCCCCATCAGCCTTCGATCCGAAAATTCTACTCCAGCTCCACCTTTGGCTGCATTACAAGGACTGGAAATATCATCGTATGCGAGCGCGAACACGAATTCTGCATTGGTCCCCATGTCCGAGTCAACAGCTGGTCCTGGGATACAAGCTGTACTCACCCCACCATTGCAAACCTCCCAGACGCTATCCACAGCAAGTCCCACTACAGACCGTGCTGCACTCGATCTGCTTGCCCGGCAACGCGTCGTTACCCATATCCAAAAATCAAAGCCAGCCAAAAAGGATCGCAAACGTCGAACTTGTCCAAAATGTGCCCTCGTCGCGTGTCCTGGGAGTCAGAGAGCAAGTAACTGTCGAAATAAATGTAGAGATTGTGGGGAAGCAAGCTGTCGAGGGAGGAATTCGAAGAGGTTGCACAAGACCTGTCGCGAAGGGTGGGATCCTTGATGGTGATTATCTTCGTAGCACATCTAATCATGATAATCCATCACCTACGCAACCGAACAACACGTACCTAGGAAATCTAAGCGAGTATTTGACCAATGAAAGAATTCGAGTAATTCGTGGTTCACGAACCATCGAACGAGTCGGTTCAAAAGTCGACTAAGCGAGTATCTTGATGAGCCACACGGTCCGTTGATTTTCCCGGTCAAGGCAACGTCTGAGAGCCCGGGTTCACCTGGAGCATATCATACAGTGGAAACCCATCGTGTTGCACTCTATGTAAGTTACTTGAATACACCTCCTTTCCTCCCTCCTTCCCTCTTCCCTTTCGGGAATTTATTTTCTTTTTAATTTAATTTATGCCACAGACACCAGTATCCGGCCCTAATTAATCATTCATGTATAATCTCAGAATGTATCAGTAGTTCATCGAGGAATATATTGTGAATGAAATTGAAGATTAGATTTAAAATACATTCCATTATCCATTCACCGATGATCCACTCATTAATACAATTGATCTATTCCACGGCATCTTCTACGTCTCTTCACAAATTATATAAGCCAATGCTCCCAGTGATAATACCCATTTCCGTCCAGGAATCGTGGAATTTTATACAAATGGCGAATAATTCGCGGCATTGCATCGCCAGGCACGGACATCCCTCAGAATTATGTTTACAGGTGTGTATGCTCAAGGAAATCCGCTTTTATCAGATCCCCCCCATTTTAACGAGGCTAGGCACGTATGTGTTTTCTCGTTTCCCCTTGTGCGCTGGATTATTGGAAAGAGGTTTATCAGATTAGATTGGATTAGATAAATCGAGTGATGGGTTCTTGCTGTCAAGTTGATCGGCGTGATGAAAAGTTCAAGGAGGTTTGAGAAGTTCCGAACAAACGACCTTCCGACATACCACCATAGCGAGTGAATGGTGGAACACAAACACCATTGGCGGTCCTCAAATACTCGTGGACTGGCACGCTTTACATGCGTGAGAATAGCTGGACCCTCTTTCAAAGCTCAGGGCGGTCTTGGGACAGTCTTGTCCGCAGGCCAACTACTCGACAGTATCCAGGATGCCGAGCATCATCGAGAGTGAAGGCTCTGAACTCGGCGATGCTCATTGGGTTCAGGCTAGGGAAAGTGGCATTGGTAACAGTCAGGTGGAGACCAACTATTCGGACGAACGGCGAATCGCGATTTTGGCCGCAGCGGATAGTGCGAAGCTCGAGTGAGTGTTTCTGGAAAAACACAATCGTTTGCATATCAATTTTTATCGTTCAATAGGTGGTTTCATATCAAAGTCAGCCTTGTTGCTGGCATCGGTTTCTTTACGGATGCGTATGTTCATAACTCCACAACTGCTCGTGTGCCGAACACATCCTCATCAAACCCCGTTACATAGCTATAATATATTTGCTATCAACATAGCATCGGTCATGATAGGCTACGTATATGGGGGTGGCGGTTCGTACTTTGCGAATGTCAACGTTTTCTTGCTCATTTAGTCTTCCTTCGTGCAGATATTCCACCGCGGGCGTTGACCACTACACAGGATTTCTGCCTCAAGGTGGCCACCCCGGTCGGCACCTTTGTTGGTCAACTTGTATTTGGCTGGTTAGCAGATGTTTATGGGCGAAGGAAGATGTGTAAGTCCAAAGGGCGGCGAAAGATTAAGCTTATCATATACATATAATCTAGATGGTTTCGAACTTATCATCATTATTGTCGCGACGTTCGGTCAGGCCGTTCTATCTGGAAGCTCTCCTACGGTTCACATCGTGGCCATGCTGGCCATATGGCGCACAATCGTGAGTGATAAATCTACTTTGTCTGTGGTGTCATCCAACCATCCCATAGCTTGGAATTGGAATTGGAGGGGATTACCCTGTCAGCGCCGTAATCACCTCTGAATTTGCAGCCGTTGACATTCGGGGCCGTATGATGAGCAGTGTTTTTGCAGCACAGGGGCTGGGAGCATTCCGTGCGTTGCATCTTATCTCCAGTTTTTTTTTGGAAGTCCCGTTTTACCTTATGTTTATTTAGTTGCCGCGTCTGTTGCGTGTGCTATCATTCGAGGCCATGAGAAGGCTATCTTAGCGGAAACGTCACTCGATAACCTTGAATCTATCGACTTTATGTGGCGACTCCTTCTCGGGCTAGGCGCCGTTCCGGGGGTCTTCGCTCTCTACTTTCGTTTCACTATCCCTGAGACCCCCAGATTCACAATGGATATTAAGCAGAACGTTGAGCGAGCTTCACGGGACATCAAGATGTCTCTCCGAGTCGGCGAAGACGTTGCTGTGGGTGAGGATGCCCCCGAGGATATCGGTATCCGTCGCAATACTCTGCCAAACTTCTGGGACTATTTCAAGCGACGAGAGAACTGGTTAGTATTATTCGGAACGGCATACTCATGGTTTGCATTGGATGTACGTTGAGACGTGGCGTTAGGCTGCTAAACAGCTAAATTTGGCGACAGGTCGCGTTCTATGGTCTTGGATTCAACTCGGCAAAAATTCTACGAACCATTGGATATGGTGGTCCTTCAAAGGATCCAGACCCCGGTTCCGTTGGCGATGTGCTGCGGGAGATAGTTGACAACCTGCAGAAGATATCGATTGGGAATCTCATCCTTGTCTCCGTCTCCTTGCCTGGATACCTTTTCGCGGTCCTTTCGATCGATCGAGTCGGCAGAAAAACAATCCAGTATATGGGGTTTGCAATGCTTACAATTATCTTCGTCATTATGGGTGAGTTTTTGGTATTCTCTATATCTTCTTCTCCCCGACCTCATCGATGCTAAAGCCGGAGCGTACAACGTCCTCGTCGACACTCAAAGTGGCTTAAAGGCATTCTTTGCTCTATATTGCTTCGCGAATTTCTTCCAAAACTTTGGCCCGAATACGACGACGTTTATTATTCCCGGCGAATTATTCCCCACACGATATCGCTCTACAGCCCATGGGATCTCAGCGGCGACTGGGAAATTTGGTGCGATTATTGGGCAAATCGTGTTCAGTGTGAGTGAGTCAAAGGGCTCGAACTATCGTTCGATCCAAATCGCGTGAGTTATATTCTTATTGGATCGGGTATTTCTGCGAATGGTATGCTAATTTCGTCCTCAGTCTCGGAGTATTTGGGCTGTTCATGTTCACGGGGCTGTTGTCGACTCTCCTGATACCCGAAACTAAGAAGAAGTCCCTGGAAGTGCTGTCGAACGACACACAAACTGTATCTGGAAAAGGTGAGCCAACGGCTCATGGTCCGCTTTCCTTCCTCTTTCTCAGATATTCACTCGTCGCCCCGCAGGTAAATCCCGTCGCAGGGGTTTTTGAGTGTGGAAATCGAAGGTGGAGGGTTACAGACAGGCAATTTCCATCGTGCATTGACTACAAAATGAAAAAGGTACCCAACAACAGAATAAGAATAGTATCTGTACAAGGATTCAGTAACTTCGGTAGAGGATATCCCGAACCGAACATTGTCAAGGAATTCGAAAGTGTCCTAAAGCGATCGGAAGCTCTGCCCAGGCCAAGGTCGCATATCGTGGCTGGTCAGCCACTTCATGTTCGCCTCCTCCCCATCTCGGTCAGCCACCAGAAACTTTATACGTATATAAATCCCGCCATTCGCCTCGACCTACCTCAGCGTTCTTACCATCGTCCGCACCACATACAAACACCACGCTCTTTTTCGACCAAGCCCACCCGAACAGCCATGAAGACCATCATCTCCACTCTCATCGCTCTTACTTTGCTCGCCGGTCCCACCTTCGTCGCCGGTGGCGTTACGCGAACCGAGCCTGTGGCGGGCGGGAAGGGTCATGCTTCTGTGAAGGAGCGTCGTCAGCTTCCCGTTATTGATCTCGGCGGTACGGGTCTTTTCGTCGTGGATCCACCCATCTGCTTACTGACAATTTATTTTGCTAGCAGCTCAAATAACGAGTCAGTTGCCGTCTTTACGAATATTCTCCCGTTTCGAATTCCAAGGGCTGATCTCTCTTTTTTGTGGTCTAGGCTTAGGAAATACAGTTGCAACTACGATCCCTCAAACGCCTCCTGCAGCCGCCGCTCCAGCCGCCGCCCCAGCTGCTCCAGCTCCTGCAGCTCGGAGAACGCTTCAAGATCGTGAGCAATTTTACATTCGATGTTCGGGTGGCTGACAAGTTAATCTCCTTGCGTCCGTCTCAGGCAAATAGGTGCATCTAACAAAGGCGAATGTCGTGGCGGTCAAAAATGGAGTCTCAAAGCTTGTAACATTATTTCTTCGCCTTATTTACGTCTGTGTACCTGTTTGGAACAATATACCCTCTCACTCCTTTCAATCAATGGGCTCTTGGAACCAATTCGTGTTTTGTGCTATCGGGTTGCAGTGACGGTGAGGGTTGAGTAATCACAAACGTTTAGGGTTAGCAAGTATTGATCATGGAGGTTTTTCTACATTGCGAAAATATCCTACGGTATTCTAAATTTAACAACTCCAACCTCCTACCCGTTCGACAACATCCGTGCATCTCTAAACGTCCTCTCCTCCAAATCAATCTCCCTACTCTCCTGCGACAGCTCACAAGGCGAGCAAAACAACGCGGCTGCGAAATCCCCAATACAATCGCCTTCGATGTCGTATCGTCTGCGAACCGCAGCCCTGTTCGGTATCTGAGTTGACGAGGTAGTGTGAGCAGATCTTCGGTGTTAATCCAAAAAGGTTCAAACCAAGCACTCACTTGAATTGCCCATCCGAACAAACAAAAGGCGGACATGCACGCGTGAACAGCGCAGTCACCCGAGCAGGTATCTCCTCGTTTAGGATGCACCTTCTCCTCTGCGTATAGATACTCGATACGGCTCTTGTTCCTCCCGTAAATGATACACGGGCACCAGAGGGCCGCGCAGCCTAAAAGAAGTCGAAGGAAAAAGAAGTGAAATTAATGATCTTTCCCTCAAGAATCCGCAGATAAATGGGAACGGAGAAACTCACAAGTTCCCAAATTGTGGTCGCAAAACATGCATAGGTCGCTGCTCCAGTCGCGTTTACCATCGGAAGAATAGGACATGCGCTTCGCGTTCCGGTTTCCAATTTGGCGCTTCGGCCTCATGGGGGGGTGCAGCCCAGGTTGTCGCGATACCAGAGTTTGTGGGATGTCCTGATGCTTTTCGTCGTCGATGCTGGAGATCCATGGATGCACAGGAAAAGCCAAATGCCTCGGTGTCGATGGGATCTGAGATCCCGAAGGGTCAAGATGGCCATAACGTGAGCCGGCGTTCGAAAGTTGGTTTCGAGAGTACTGAGAGTCAGCAGGAGTGAATATGCTTTCCTTCTGTTCGTCGATTAATGGCAGACCGCGGTGATCGAGACCTAGAGGACCCCGTCGGCGAGGCCTGTGGTATTGCGAGGAACCTAAACTAGGAGCACCTCGCGCCATTGATGGAGTGGTTCTTATGCTTGGCGGATATTCGCTGGGTTCGTCGCAATAGATATGAGAAGACGACAAAAGCGAGCTGGGCGCGAACGAGTGCTTTCCACTTCCTATCGTTGAAACGCCAGGCCTCATGGGCTGGGGATGGGGCGTAGAACGATACTGTGATGCCCCATACGGAGCACTATCTTGCGAATACATAGAATAAGAGGAGAAAGAGCGTCGCAAAGATTGACTCGCCGGATCCCAGTACATCGCTGGAGGGTCAGGCCGTTTGCGACGACGTATCTGCAACGGCTTTGTTGAATGCAGTGCCCTGGTTGGCGGTCGCACCATCCCAACTGCAAGATCGTTGACCTCCAGTGGTGGATAATGAGCATCCCCTTCGACATCTTTCGGACCTGGAGCTTCGAGAAAATCTCGAACGGAAAACCTATCAGGAGCGTCATCAATATCGTGATAGCTCGGGTGAGGGTTATGAAACACGCGTGGAGGCGGCGAGAGGATTCCAAGATAATTGATGTCTAGTTCCTCAGCCTCCTGCTGCTGGCGTGGTACATCTGCACCATCGTCGGGAGCTACTTGAATAGAGGGAGAATATCGAGGAGGTGGAGGACTAGGTGTCTTCGGTTTCGGATACAGTTCTAGGAGGTGAGGGCTGATAGCTCCAGCCCTCCACCGTATCCGTTCCTTCAAGCTAAGGTCGTCTGTGTCGCATTCGCTGGAAGAGTCATAGCTTTTGTAACTTTCTGACAGTGAGGAATCGACTTCGTTTCCATCAGCCGAGGCTTCGCTTCCATCAGTTGGGTTTGATACATAGAGAGTTGTGGGGGTGCGTGGTGGGCCTGATGTGGCTCTGAGGTTGTTGGACGCCATGACAGTGATGAGGGAAGGAACGTAGTCATTTCGTTTGAGAAATGATTCACTATGGTCGACTGGAAAGGAGTTGATGAATCCGCAGAATTACCTAGACGGATGATCGATGATCGACAATCAGTTTCGTTTGGGACTGGTCGATCGCTGTCAAAATCATCAAGGAAGCCTAAACGGAAGCTAATGTCACCATATAGAAGGCTCGTGGACAAGGAGGGAAGTGGGCGCATCACGATCGTCAAGCCCAGAGAAATGATGGACGATCTCAAACACTCGAGCTCCAACAAAAGTTGCAAAGCCAAACCATCATTACTTCGCAAACCTCTCCGTATATACATGATCAAACACGACTGCCACAACATTTAGTAGCGCTGGGTACCGAAGCTCTGCTCTTCCAGCTCAAGCTCGCGGGATTCCTGCACAAGCTGGCAAGGCGCACACCAAAGAGATGTACAGCAATCGCCACAGCCTCCTCCCTTGATGTTATAGCGGCTACGGACATGGCCACGATTTATCATCTGCGATGGGGGGTCAGGACTTGGGCGCTGACGCAGAAAACAGAATAGTTTATTACCTGCAAGATGAAACCAAGACCGCAGACAGAAAGAACACCATGGCCGCAGCATGAACCTGAGCAGCATGAACCACCGTCATCGGGGTGAGGAACACCCTTCGAGTTCAAGTGCTCGTAGCGGTGCTTATTTTTGCCGTAGACGACGCAAGGGAAGCACGTCGCGCACAGGCCTGTTCAGGGAGAGATAAATCAAGGGATGATCGATGCCACATCAGTCAACCCACAAGTTCCAAAGGCGCTCATGCAGCCAAAGAGACCATTACTCCATTCTCTGCCGTCTGCATCAACTGGCATGTTCTTTGCGTTACGGTTTCCTCCACCGCCGGGGGCGACGACCATTCCGTGGGTAGCGGCGGGTTGTTGTTGGTAAATTCGTGCGGAGTGGGACATTTTTAAAAGATGATCAACGAGTTGTGGTTTGCGAAAGGGTTGAAAAGAACTCGCCCAGCGAAGTTCAAAATTGAGTGGTTGGTGTGAGGGTACTTGCCAGCAAGAGGACGGAGGAAAGCGTGGTCCCAGGTTCATAGGCCTTATATACCCGCTTCACGGCTTACCGCCGAATTCCATCAATGTCGGAAATCTATATGGAAAGCTGTGCCGGTTCCTGCCACGGTTAACCTCCCCCTTCACAACCATAGAGGCTGTGCCGGACCTATCATTGATGGAGGTGAATATCGATAAGCAAGGAATTTAAATCCATATGTGCATACTTACCCCACTTTACACCGTGGAGTATGGTGTTTTGGCACGCTGAATCCTAGTCTCCTAAAACAGACTCCAGGAGCGACCCGCTTTTTGGAAGTGAAAGTATACAAGTATATGTCTTTGGCAGCAGGCCGCGCATAGATCTTATTGAGCGCCCGTTGACGATCAGAATTATGAATGCATGAAATGTCTTATGGACCAGAATAATTCATTCAGAGGTCAGACTGCGCATGGCATGAGATGAGGGCGAAGTCAGCTGGAGTTGTTCATGGAGATCGCTCGTGCTTCCATGCTTCAAAAAATTATAACTTAGGTAAGAGATGTCTTGTGTTGGTCTTGTGCATAGATGTAAGTACGAGTGGTAAGCGACTCACGGGGAACTTACTTCAATCATACGGTGTTACAAACTAGTTTTTAAAGTTGCAGTTGGATTCCCAATTTTCATTGTAGAATTTGAAGTTTCAATAAAATTTCGGCCGTCCCAAATACTCATAAGGTAGAACAAGTGAGTTTGTTGGAGTCTACTCGCCGGCCATTAGAACTTCGTCGACACATGCATGACCGTCGCAAAAGATAAATTATGATATGCAAGGACATGAATAGGGTTTAAATGAGTTCAAAATTTCTTGCATCATGTCAGCATGTATTCCGACTCCTTCATTTCTGTATTTCTGTACTAAGGATTAGCAAGAACTTGATTCGCTTGAGATTAGACGCGACGCGACTGAGGTCACGGGGCTCTGCCGAATCGGCGGGCGCAATTGGGATTTACAAGCACACACAAATACTAGTGCCACAATCCGGTCACCTGAGTATCTCATTGTCTCTCTTGTGATCAGCTCACTCTAGGGTTCTTTTGTACTTTGCTCGAGTCTGCTCGACAAGAAGCGTTGTTTTCTCAAGGAAAGTTGTGTCCTAATTTTGAGGAAACACCAATATATTTGAAAGATTTTCCCGGTTCTCCAACTCTTTGGGCGCTTGCTGAGAGTTGGGCGCAAGTCTAATAAGCCCCGATCGGATCTTACCCCAGCTTCCCCGCATTTCTGGGCATGAGACCGCGTCTAGTCATCCTTTCCCACTTATATAAACCCAAGCGGACGTTTCCACCTTCTAAACCCCTTTCTTTCGACCAGGGATCAGTGGCTCTTGTGCCAGCCATTCCTCACTTCTAAACCCCTTCTTTCATCACTCAGTTTGCCATGGCTGAGACTCAGCCTGCACCCGCTACCATTGAGATCAACGACGCTATCTTCTGCACTCATTTCAAAGAAGTCGTACGTCCATCTTTCCTCCCAAACGGTGATGCGGAGATCGTGGGGAATCGTATACCATAACTTACGAACTTTCCTTCTTTCTAGTGCACCGATTGTTCTTTCGACGGTAGAGAAGAGAACGATTCCTTCTTTGGGGTTGGTCTTTCCATCACGCCTCTTGCTGGTCGTGCGGAACGGGAGTGCTGACCACTGCCTTTATGATTTAATCATATTCTCTCAGTACGACTTCATCGACCGCGAAGGCATTGATTGTCCACCCGCGACGCAGAACAAGGAAGGCGTTTATCAGTGCAAGAAGCATGGTTCGACCGGTGCGTATAGTACTCCCTCTTTTTCATGCATCGCAAAAGTTGATGTTTTCCTCGTCTTCTTTTTCACTCTTCTAGCTTGCAATCAATGTTATGGCTGGAAGAAACAAATAAACAGAGCGCGTACCGCCGCAAAGAAGGCTGGTCGAAAGTAATGGTCTTCAACGAACACCGTGGATGACGCATTGTGTAAATGGTTAAACCTGTACTTGAGTTGTCGATAACCCGTGTCGAAGTACTCCCAATTTGTATATTTTACGACGCCATCGATATCACATCCCATAGAGGGCCTTGAGATCTATGAGATACGGATTTTGTTAGTCTAAATCTCACAGTCAGAAATCAGAATACATAGTATACACTTCCTCCGATTATAAGTGAGATTGAGCAAAAGGAAAAGAAACGCAAACTGCGTAATGTCGGTAGCTGGAATCGAACCAGCGGCTCTTCGGAATTGGAAATCCACAACGAAGTGATTTAACCCCTAATCGATACCGACAGTTGGAAACCGGCGGTCTCGAAGTAACCATTATGAGACTACATATGAGTTGCAATCTTCCAAATTAGGGAGATCATGCATCAGTGATTCCCATGATTCGTGAAACCTCGGATTCGGGAATTTTTGTGCTCTACCCATCCTGAATAACGGATGTAACTTTTCCTCAGGTTACCCGAGTGTAGAAGAAGGGAAGAGATCTGGGAGTCTGGGACGTGCCCCGGCGAGTGGCGCGCGAGCGTGGAAGCGAGTCACGTGTATGGATGCAAAAACTTCCCCGAATTGGAATCCGATCCAACGAACTTCCATTCCTCGACAAGGTTCGAAGTCAAGTGTATGTAGTCGGATGTGGTTCTCGCTTTCGTATGTGCTGTTTTTTGCCTTTTTATCGCATTGATTATACGTTTTTGACGTTATTTATGCTGCTAGCTGAATCAATGACTTTATCTTCGAGCCTCGTCATTGAGCAACATGCTTTGAAAGTTTGCCCGGCACGCAGGGATTTGGCGAAGTCGTTACGCCACTTTTGAAACAAAATCCACGTCCAACCACCACATACGCGTCAAATACGCAGACCGCATGGGAGCTCCGTCCCAGGCTTTTTGCAAATGCGTGTATCGAAGGCATATCCAGTTCTGTTTATTTTCATCATTTCATCCAAAGGCGAAAGCTACTTCCTTCAGAAAATCCAAAGGTTATGAGTGGGATAAACGACTTACGTGGTCTTGAGGAGAATCCCCGTTATCGTCCCATTCCACTTTTGTCGATTGTGTTGGCATTTCATCGACATCCACACGTTTTGTAGCAGCACTGGGTCTATCCCTCAATTTCTCGATGGGAATTGGAGGACGACATGAACTTTTGACACCAGTTTAATTGATGCTCATTCATCGGTATGTCCACTGTTATCTTTGAATTTCTCGAAGGTAATTTATTGGCCCAAGGGGGAGATATCAACGCCTTTGTCATCAGCTGTCCACGTATACCCTCGCTCAGAATGATTGAGTGCTTCCAATCTGCTCAGTTTGAAGTTCCAGTCCTTCTTCTTACTATCTCTCCCAGAACTCGTTAACAAATGTGGATCGGTCTCATCGGGAGAGAGGCTGACTCTAGCCACCTTCATTTGCGCTAGCCTCCACCGCGGGCGCGGCAATTCGTCGAACTTCGGACCTAACCACCAGTCAAGTCTGGAGACGATGTCGAGTTCAAAAACCGCCAATTCCCGTTGCTTAATTCTCGGGAATTCTTACTCGAATCCTCTCGCTCCTCACCGGAGTATCGCTTTTCTCGACTTCGACTTCAACTCTATATAATATGCTTCGCCCTAAAATCAAGAATCCCTTCCGAGACCGAGATGCCACCCAGTCCCAGTCCATGACGATTCGTTTCGATAAACTCAAGTCTTCCGTCAAGGGTTTCTTTCACCAGCAAAAGAAGACGGTAAGTTTCCAGTCAGTATATATTCTGATCGCCTTTTGTCTTACCCGAGGCGTAGGATAAAGGAAACGACTCCGCATCTACTCTGCCTGAAGCCCCTTCCGTTGTGGAACCACCCCTTCAACTGGCGGAGATCGCTACTGAGGTAAATGTTTTCTTTGAGGGTTTATCGCCTTTTTTTTCAAGCTTTACTTGTTATTCTTAGGACGCCGAGGCTCTGGAGGCCCTATACGCGCTTTACGACGCCCTCCACGACCCATCTGTCCTTGATGCAAGGAGACACAGCCGTTATGGGTTGTATCCTCCGGTTGTCGCGAAAGCACCGATACCTGTCAGTCGAACTTCATATCTAATCCTTCCTCTGGATCATTACTGAAACGCTTATTTCATGGCATGCCTGCAGGCGAAAGATATGATCCATATCGTCAGCCCAAGCTGCGAGCGCCGCATATCCTCCACGTGTGGGGAAATTACGCCTGTCGTCGTCCTCCAGGCTGATTCCCCATCGGCCAAGGTCATTGCATCTGCTCCTGCTGCCCCCACGCGTGCCCCGACCGTTGCCATTTCCACGATTCAGACTCTGGACCCTCCTCGCGTTTCCTCCACCAAGGCTCCTCGAATCCTGGACGTCAATGATTTGAACGTCATTCGGTTCCTCGGAGAGGGAACGAGCGGGAAGGTGTACTATGTCAAGGATCGCATTTCCAAGGCCAAGCTCGCCCTCAAGGTTGTTCCTAAGGCTGGGAAAAGCGAGTACACCCTCAACGTGTTGGTCCAAGAGCGCGAATTGATGGAGAAGCTGTCGGATTCGCCGTGGTTTGTGAATTTGTGGGGTTCGTGGCATGATTCGGCCAACCTCTATATCGCAATGGTCCGTCTGTCGCTTTTTCTCTACGGTATTTGGAGCTCATGTTCGATAAATATCGTAGACCGCATATCCTACCGATTTGGATAGCGAGATGATCAGATGCGACAAGATTGAACCTGCTAGGGCTCGTTTTTATATGGCCGAGATTGTACGTCTAGTCTGTGCTCTTGTCAATTTCCCCTCGACCTCGAAATTCTGATTCCTATCCAAGATCATTGCTCTTACTGCGCTCCACTCTCGTGGTATCATCCATCGCGACATCAAAGCGCCCAACCTTCTCATCGACCGCGAGGGGCATATCGTCCTCGCTGACTTTGGGTTGTCCAAGGATTTCTATCAAATTCCTACGATTGCGCAACGCGTTTTCCAACCTTACTGGCCTTTCCTCCCTCACGATAACCCTACCTCCGATAGCGAGCCTCGAGACCCTGAGGAACTCCCGTTCGTCGCATGGGATTATCGCGGCTCCGAGCTGGAGATGGCACCCGAGATCCATGAAGGCAAACCGTATTCCTTTGGAGTCGACTTTTGGTCTGCTACTGTCGTCCTTCATTGGATGATCTTAGGAAGGGTAAGTCGATCAATTCCTATCTTCACTTGAACTCGTGGCTGAATGTTGCGTTAGCCTCCCTGGTACGAGGTGGAGAGCGAGTATGAAGATGAAGGCGACGAGGACGTTAAGCCGCTTGCGTGCAAGATCGCGGAGGATCCTCTTTGCTGGGACCCGGCCGATATTATTGATGATGTGACCAAGGATTTCTTGGAGAGGGTACGCAATCCTGATCCAAGCTCTTTTTCTATGCTATATTCGTTTCCACTTGTAGATGTTGGTGAAGGACCCGAAGAAACGCCTTCTTATCGATTTCGAAATGATCAGCCATCCTTATTTTGCTGGAGTGTGCGTCCCGTTCCTTCGATTTTCGTTCGTAGAACACTGATGTAATTCTTAAATAATTAGGAACTGGCTGCTCATGGAGGACCGAAAGGTACCCGCTCCTTGGATTCCTACTCGCGAAATCCACCACGCCTACGAGCCCACCTCCCCTGTTTTCACACCAGGAAAGTCTTATACAGACGACGACGACTGCGACCCATGCCCCGAATTCACCTTCCACTGCAAGGACATTCGCACTGGTGTTATCCACGACGACGATGCTGACTCCTTCGATTCCGATTTGGAAACCGTCGCTTCGGACCGCGACTCGGATGTCGTCGAGATCGTCACAATCACTCGCACCCGTATCTCTGAAGTCCCCGCCGTCGGCATTCAGCGGTCTTCTGCGTTCATCGAGATCGATGGCCTCGCGAAGATCACCGACGATGCATCTACTCTCCGGGCCTCTTCCATGGATACGGAAACCCCTCTGAAGGACGCCTGGGACATGACGCTTGTCAGCCCACCGAGGACGAAGCCCTATAGCCCCGGGCTCAAGAACTGGCTGAACGCTCAAGACCTTGTCAAGCTCCACCACGCCACGGTCTCGAGTCGTTCAACAAGCACGGACGCGATCAAAGTCGAAAGCAGCGTTTCACCGCCCTTGGTGGGTGAAACAGTGTGTATGACACCTGCTACGCCAACTTTCGACGTTGATGTCAATTCGCGATTCTGCACGCCACCGAGGTTTGCTATGAGTAAGCCTCCTCCGCCGGTTTCGCCTTCGCTCGAGATTCCCTCCGTTTCGGTTTCGGTTCCTGAGAATACGAATACTGCACACGTAGTCGTCAACGGCACTAGATTCGCTTTCAAGATGAAGACGTGGGTGTCGAAGTTTCGTTCCCCCAAGCCCAGGAGAGGAGGAACTCCGTTGTTGAAGAGGCTTTCGCTTTTTTAAGATGTAAGATTGTTATATGGTTTGTTCGTTGAGCGTTGTGAGTTGAGCTCTTTTTTGTGGTTTTTTGGGAGGCTACTTACTGAGTTACTCTTCTTCTATCGACAGTTTTCTTGGCATGACCGGTAAATATCAAAAGCCGAAAAAAAGCTTCCCTCCTTTTTATCATCGTTTCCCCTCCCTTCGGCACAGTATTTGTTTGCATTGCGGATTTCGTTTGCTTGGATTGTGATTATTTTAGTCCAGTGTTTATTATCTTCGTTTCGTTCTTCCTTGGTATATTTTTGTGTTTCTTTCTTCCTTAATACCTTAGTCATTTTCTATTACATCATAGCTTAGTTATGTTGTTCTCTTTCCAATAATGCATTTACCCTCGAGTATTTCGTAGACTAAAGCCTGTGCCTTGCGAATTATTTTCCAATTTTGGAAACCCCTGTCCGGGTCTTTTTTAACCGTGATAGGCGTGTTGATCATGTTGCTTCCCACCATTCACCTTCGCATTGACATTGGCCCAAGGGCGGGGCTCGTAGGATGTCCGATGAACGCTCCCCTCTTCTTCAAAATGGGTCACAAAATGGATACACCACAGGAGAACCAGGCGACTCGGCAATCGAACAACAGGCCCAGGACCCACCCCAAAAATCGCATCTCGTATTCGTGAGTGCCAAATTCTTCAATATGCTCTACTGATCGACCATTTTTTGTCAGTTAATACCCATGGCAGTCGGTATATTTCTAACCGCGATGGACCAAACGATCATCGTTTCTTGTACGTCTTTTCGTAACTCCCAACGATGTGGACCAATTCATATTTCTGAGAAGCTTATGCATCCATTGGGAGCGAACTAAATCAGCTTCAAAATACAAGTTGGATCGCCACCGCATACCTTTTAACGATCACCAGCTTTCAGTGAGCTCTTCCCTCGGATCAGCAGCTCGACGAATTCTGACAAACGTAACCTAGGCCGTTATACGGAAAGCTGAGTGACATTTTCGGACGGAAGAGTTGCTTGCTTTTTGCCTATACCATTTTCGCTATCGGATGTTTGCTATGTGGACTTTCAAGGAATATGACCGAGCTGGTAGCCAGTAGAGCCTTTGCGGGGATTGGAGGAGGAGGGATGCAAACGTAGGTGCTTTACTATGCAATCCTCCGCAAGCTCGTTAACATCAGGTTACAGGATAGTGAGCATCATAATGTCAGACGTTGTGCCGCTTCGAAGTCGTGGAACATGGCAAGGTAATTCTCGATGCTGGATTTTTCGAATTTGTCTCTGATGTACGAACAGGTGTATTAAACATCGTATTTGCTACTGGAAATACCGTCGGAGCGTCTCTTGGTGGATACCTTGCTGATACCATCGGCTGGCGATGGTTCGTCGTCCTGATACCTGAGATATACATGAATCTTACAATTCTGCAGGGCGTTCCTCATTCAGGTCCCAATTACGATCGTCGCAATAATTGCAGTCACGCTTGCCCTTCATCTTCCAAAGAAAAAAGAGTCCGGCGATTTCGTTGCCAAGCTCAAGCGTGTCGACTTTGGGGGCGCCTTTTTCCTCGTTTTGACTGTTTTCTTCCTTCTGTTCGCCCTGGACCGAGGCGGTAACATAGCGTGGAACGACCGCTATACTGTCTCCGCCCTCGTGGGATTTGGCGTGTGTTTCACAGTGTTTTCATTTATTGAGATGGAGTTCGCCAGTGAACCTTTCGCGCCCAAGCGTATCATCATCAATCGATCCCTCATCGCCAGCTATTTCGTCAACTTTTTCGGAATAGCATCAGGCTTCACCTTGATTTTCCACCTCCCTTTGTATTTCCAGGCCGTTCAAGGAAAAACCGCGACCGAAGCAAGCCTGTGGTTGGTCATTGGCGTTTTTAGTTCACTAACCGGGTCGCTTGGCGGAGGATTAATCATGCAGTCTACTGGGAAGTTCTATGTGATCACCGTGCTGGGATACGCTGCACTCCTTATCGGTTCCAGCGTTGTCACTTTGACATCCGGTGTCGTCATTGCGTCCAGCATTGGAATTGCGATTGGTAAGCCTGCGAACCAATAAAAACACAAACCAGATTCTAACAAACTTTCAGGTCTGGCGATCTCCAGTATGGGCAATGGTAAGTTATCTATTCCTCGCCTTTGTCTCGCTTCTTACCTATATCTCAGGGAGTGGAATTACCACCAGTCTCATCTCGTTAATCGCAAATGCAGGACAAGAAGACCAGGCCATCGCGACTGCAGGTGCGCGATTGCCTTTTTCCCCACCGTCGCGTTTCTCACCCTTGCGCAGTTTCCTACCTTTTCCGTTCTCTTGGCTCGGTCGTCGGCTTGTCAGTTGGGAGTACCCTCGTCCAGGGCACCTTGCGGTCTGCACTTTACAGGAAGCTGTCCGGTACCGATGTTGATGAGGTTTGTGAACCTCTCAGCCGCCTTACCCTCAATCTCATCTTTTGCTGGTTAGATTATCAGGAAAGTCCGAGAATCTCTGGCATACCTAGACGAACTGGATCCTTATACCCGATCGGTCGTACGAGGCTCATATGAAGAGGCTATACATGTTGTGTTCTCCTTCTCCGTCATTTTGGCGGCGTGCGGTCTGCTTTCCTCCATATTTATCAAGGAGAAGCCGCTTATGAGCAGAACCTGACATCGCACTCTGGACGAAAGCTGTAAATACCTTATATTTTCAAAGGAGGATATCATATTAGATATGTAACTACTTAGACGCAAAAGCTGCTCAGGGTAAGTACACTTTTTATATGATATTGAATACATATCCTCATCAATTGATAATCCCTTCACGGGCCGACAAGGTTTGTGATGCATGTGGCGATAAGATAGGCTTTGTGAACATTGTTATCTCAGTTTCACGGATCAGTAAGGATCTTCCAAACTATCTCAACTCTCGTTGTATCACTGACTACTCCAGGGGACAGTTCATATCGCCATGGCTTCACATCCTCTCTTGCAGGCCTTCAAAACCAACATTCCGGCGTTCGGCGCTTGGTTAACTCTTCCAGGGACTTTCCACGCTCGCACTGTTGCACGAGCTAGTCCACATTTATCTTGGATAGTCGTCGATTGCGAACACGGCTTGATCCCTTTGGTTCCAGGTGCTTCTGAGAGCATTGTAGCCATACAGGGTGCCAAATCCGGTGGAGGACCGAGTGCGATTGTTCGCATTCCTGCAACGGGTATTTCTGCGAGTTCAAGTTGGCAGATAAAGCACGCGCTCGATGGCGGTGCTAATGGGATTTTGGTGCCCTTGGTATGCCTTTCCGGAATAGAGTAAATGAATATTCTAGAACTGATTCTTTTCTCTGCATGCCAGATCTCCACGGCTGCGAAAGCCAAGGAAGTCGTCGCCGACAGTCGCTTCCCGCCACTCGGTAGACGAGGATTCGGCAGTCCATTCACTCACGGAATCTGGGATATAAGCGCATCACAATATTTAGAATCCGCAAATGAGAGTATTCTAGTGATGATTCAGATAGAGAACAAAGAAGCCGTCGAGAACGTTGATGAAATTGCCGGTGTCGAAGGAATCGGTGAGCGATTTATTCGTAGACCTCTATGTCAAACTAAAATCAATGATTGCAGATGCCTTGTTTATTGGACCTTATGACCTTTCCATTTCTCTTGGATATCCACCGCCGTCGCCCGATCCCCATCCTGATGTCGAGAAAGTGATACAGAAGATCCTTCGGGCAGCTCATTCTTCGCAGAAGAAATGGTATGTCCCTTTCTTTGTGTAACAAGCAATCGTGAGTTTTAATCGATGCTCGACAGCGCCATTTTTTGCACGTCTGGTGCTCAAGCCGCCGCCCGGGCAAAAGAGGGTTTTGATATGGTTCGACTTCGAGTGGCTCTCGAAAATCTGTGCAACCGACTTACTTCCAGTTTACAGATAAACGTAACGAGCGATACAGGCGCTATGTCGGAGGCGATTGCGAAGCACCTTGAGAGGGCTACTGAGGGTGAAGAATAGCAAATAAACTTACATGTTCGATGACAACTCGTGTCGCACACAAATGCTTGATGGGATTTACATGAACCAGAATGTGTGCCGAGAGGATGTAGGAATGCCATGTTCCTTGAATGGATCACGAAAAGATCAAGGTTTATTTAAACATTTACAGATGGCAGATGTACACAAGTCGCTTTCAAAGCAGGTACAATTGAATAACAATGAGATAACCGAGCTGCAGCTCGATGTCCGAGAGCCTCATCTTTAGCTGTAGGCGGCGATGGCGGGGTCAAAACCGGCAAGGATTCCATCTCGGAGGTTGGTGGCCGTGTCAACGAGATCTTCCTAGAGGTTCGGTGAGTACCTCGCGGTCTCGGAAGGGAGTTTAAGATCTTACCGGGGCAGTGGAGATGAGTGCGTCAGAGAAAGCGCCAGTATTTGCCTTCAAGGACTTGAGATCTTGCAAAATCAGAGCGGGGAGACCACCGATGGGGAGGGCTTTGAGTCGAATTCCATCAGTATCGAAATTGCGACACGGAAGAGGCAAATCTCACCCTGGAATGCGGGCTTCTTTGTCACAATTTCAACCAAGGCATGTTGGATAGTGGGTTCAAAGGCTTGAACAGATGCAAGGACCGCCGCTCCATCTTCTTCGCCGAGGGGACCGGTTTCCTGGTTTGCCATGAGTTTTTAGAAAGAGGAATGCCCAGAGGATTTTGCTTACGACGACGTCGGTGGTGGCGGTCTGAAGCGTTGTAATAAGCGCACCAGCGCTATTGTGGATGCCCTTGAAAATTAAACAGCATCGATCAAAATGAATTCGGAAGGTAACACTGTGATCCGACCCACCAACGCAGCAAGCAAACTGCCCCCTGTCAAAGGGAAGGCCGTGATGGCGTTATCGAGAGAGGTGACCTTGGCCGAAATATCGGCAATATCAGCCTTAACCTGGTCAACAGTCCGCTTGACGGGCGTCGCGAGCGCGATAGATGCGACCGAAAGCAGGAAGACGAAGGATGATTTGAGGTAAACCATGTTTTTGAGCGGTAGTAATTTTCAAGAGGTAGGTTGGAGAGCAAGTTCGAATTGGCCAGCCTTTTATACTGTGGTTGTAAGCTGAGAAGCGCGACACAATTGTGGGGAATCAGATGGTTCTGAATGAACGGACGCGGGGAAGCATCTCCATTTAGCGAGCAATAATCGCCTATGTCTATTTTCCACCGCCTGGAATACACGTATGCCTCAGCGCCGAAAAGAATACAGCATAACCACCATTAATTGTGCGCGGCCATAGAGCTTGAGATTATCTGGTCCATGTGGAAATTTGATGCCGCAATACATTCAGAAGCCATGAGTGTCACATGTATTTTTCATGCGATGATGACCAGAAGCTAAGCATACCAAGTGTAGAGACCATTTTATCTGCGAATTGTCTATAATTGCGTCTGTTAAGAGCGCCAGGATAACAAGACGACGGCATGAGAATTTGAGGTGCGTACGAAATGCGGGCCAGCCACCCCAGCTCAGAACGTAAAGGTTGAATATGACGCGAGGGACAACAAGGCTAAACAGTAAAAAGAGACAGCACATCCAGCGCCAGCCCTGGGAAATAGCGTTAACACATGAATGTACAAAATGAATGAAGCGGAGCGTAGCCCACCCCCATTCGAGCAATCGATGCTGGGGCACGGTTCGAGGGAGGGGAAGGAGAGCCATCGAAAATCATGATGAGGATGAGGTTTTGGTCATGAGGATCGGGTGTGGCTTACAACTACCTTCCACTATGATACGCGATGTACAAGTTTAGATAGGATGATGACGTCCGCTTATCTTGTGATAAAGCCAGTTTCCGATGGTCGTTTCCTGCGTAAGTGGCCCAGGCCGCCCATTTGTCTGCATCTTATGGAAGAAACTTTTTTACAGCCCAAGCATGCGCTGTTCGTCGGTGGTATCGTCCGCCTGGAGTAAGTAGGACGAAAACAAGACCGAATGGAGAAGTCAGTCCTCAGCATGAGGTCGTTCTTCCATTATCCAGCAGCGGGTCTGTGATTCCAGAGGAAAAAAGATCAAGACTGAGCGCACGCCTGTGAAGAATTCAATGGCTGAGGGATAGGATGGGAATGATGCGTCGCGTAAATTGCTAAGAAAGACATGTGCGAACAGCTTTGGAGTAATGGCAGATGACGTGAAGTGGGCGTCCTGAAGACCGAGATCTGAGATATAAAGCCATTCGCCAGAGGTCTGAGTCGCGATTCCAGAATCCAAAGCTTTCCATCGGTGTACGGCGCAGTACTCGGGAGAGTACAGGTGCTCCGAGTTAGCACTCAGCGCTCAATGTCGCAGGTTGATCACATAATGGATCGTACGAACTCGTCGCCTTGAATGGTGCTGCCGCCAAGTCGAGGCAAGGTGGACAAATCGAAGTGGCCGTTCCAGTTGACTCGAGGTGTACACTGCACATTTGGCTGTAAGGTGGAACCGGTAACCTTGCGGTAATCTGTTCGCGAATTCGGTGATTCCCGTGATATTTTGCCGCCCAATGAAATGAGAGCCGGATACTGTATCCGAATTTGTTCTCCCGTCCTCAGGCCAATAATATTGGAGCAAGTAAATTAGGGTACTGTACAGTAGGCTCAGATCCCCTTCCAAAACGCATCGGCGATCTTGATACGAGACTGGCTGTACAGTAGATTACATCTGGAAGCTATATTACAACAATTCGCTCATTTTCTAATCGTCCTCAAGTTCGTCATATTTCCCAGTTGCCACGAGTCCATGAATGGCAGATTCCGTGGGCCACCCTGCGATTGCTCAAGCCAATGCATATTTGTTCAACAGAATGACGTTCGAGGAGAACTTTCAAGTCGCATTATTGACTTGAAAAATCGATAATTCTCTAGTAGGCGCTCATGAATATTTGCTACATGCTCACGCCCAACGCTGCCGTGGCTAACGCATCGCATCTCGGGTCTCGACCGTCGAAAGCCGTCGAAGTCCATGAAAGTTTTATATTGTTCCAATGTGCGGCTACATGCGGCCTCCGCACTGGCGGATAAAAGGAAATTTTCTCTTATCAACCATCACGATATTCTCTCGTGATCAAATTCTTACATACAAAGAACCTGATCATCTGAAGTTGACTACTTACCTTCGTTTCAAGGTATCAAGAATCAAGCTCTGAAGGCCAATAATTCCTCCTATTTCTTCGAAGAGCGGAGAGCATCCACGGAATGTCCCAAAAATACGGGCAAGTATTTATAAATGCCTTTCTAGTTAATCTCGTCCTAGATCTGTTACTAAAAATAAGCAACCCCCATTTTTAATGATTCCGTCGGGTTGAACAACGTTTGCCTCATAGATTTGAAATAACGCCACGGGCTACTGTGGGGAATGAAGCATGCCCATTCCCATTTACAACATCCTGCTGACTAGCCCCGCCCCACAGCTCGTCAGCAGGGGATTCCAGGGAGACGAATGTCATGCATTTCCTAACGGGAAAATCATTGGGCCGCCGCAGACCGCCGCGTCCTTGGCGCAGTGTTTATGTATATTGTTTCAAGGTTCTTACGAAGCGATTACGAAGGTAGGAAAGCATACCCATGAGGTATTGACCATCTAACAATTACAGCAAGCTGTCAGCGTCGCGCCTTCCTTCGTAGGTCCCACCAAACTCCCACTTTTTCCGGTCAGAGCACCATGTGAGAATTTGTTACCAAAACGCGGGACGTTACTAAGATGACAAAGCCATGTGGCATCTATGACACGATCCTGCTGACAATGTCGATTTACTAAAACGGGACGATTATTCTCGCAGTCGATTGCATCATCGACGCCTTGAATGTTTATCTGCTTGTTTTTTTTTTTAAAAAAAATAGTCATCCTGGGCTTCGCCGGCGTTGTATGCAGCCAGGAGGACCACAGCGTTCAACACGTATCAAATATTACGCGGAACATGTCGATCATTGGACCCATTTGTCAGAAGGACCCATTCAAATGCGTTACTTTTATCCCACCAGAACCCACCAGAACCCAACGATCATCCAGGATCATCCTTCCCTGTGACCATCGCGATTTAATCGAGAGGATATAAGCCACGACTTTGCGCCACCACTCACCACAAACAAAACGACGTCAACCCTCCTCGTCCATTTTTTCCCATGTGTTTCCCCAGCAAAAAGCAGAAGAACAATTTCGCTGACTCAAATAAGGAAGAAACACCGAAATCCCTCCGAAACGGTGAAAAGGCCAACAGTACAAAAGGCGCCCCTGCAGTCGCAAAACCACAACCCGACACCCCAATCTCCAATTCCACTGTTCCCGCACCAACATTACCTCCAGTAACAGCTGAAGCGCCTATCGAAATGTCTTCTCCCAAGATTGCGATCATCATCTACTCTATGTACGGCCATATCGCCAAACGTATGTCTCCATGTTTTATTAATGACCATCTCCGCTTATCGAATATTTTGGCCGTAGTTGCTGAGGCCGAAAAGGCTGGAATCGAAGCAGCTGGCGGCAAAGCTGATATCTACCAGTACGTCCACATTTCCCAGTCATATTTTTTTGGACGCTAAGCCCCTATCGTTTAGGGTTGCCGAGACTCTCTCTCAAGAAATCCTCACCAAGATGTATGCTCCCGCAAAGCCTGACTATCCTATCATCACCCCCGACATCATAACGAACTACGATGCCTTCATTATCGGTATCCCCACTCGTTACGGTAACATGCCCGCGCAATGGAAGGTAAGCGATCTTATCATTTCGATCGCATGATCGTGAGTACTAACGCTGATCTCCTTCCTAGACGTTCTGGGATTCTACTGGTCAACTATGGGCGGGAGGAAAACTCGCAGGCAAATACGCTGGACTGTTTATTTCCACAGCGGGTCTCGGAGGAGGACAGGAGTCGACCGCGCTCGCTACCATGTCGACCTTCGCCCACCATGGAATTATTTACGTTCCATTCGGTTATTCTCATGCATTCGGCCAGATTACCAACCTTGAGGAAGTACATGGTGGTAAGTCAATCATTCCAGACCCTTTCTCCGTGCTTTCCGGGGTGTTTCCGGATATATGGCTCGCGTTCTTTCTTCAATCGTGAATCATGCTAATGTTGTTATCACAGGGTCTCCTTGGGGTGCTGGAACCTTCGCCTCTCCCAATGGTTCCCGCCAGCCCAGCGCGCTCGAGCTTGAGATGGCGCAGATTCAAGGGAAAGCCTTCTACAATACCGTCAGCAAGGTTTCTTTCTGATTCTTCCTCCTGTCCCGTTTCCTTGTATCTATACACATTTTCTTTCTATTTCGATCTGCAACGGGCTAGCGAGGAATCCTTCGAGCACGCCTGACGTCGTACATACATACCATGTTTTTGCATC
Organism: Hebeloma cylindrosporum; assembly: GCA_000827355.1. Classification (NCBI taxonomy): domain Eukaryota; kingdom Fungi; phylum Basidiomycota; class Agaricomycetes; order Agaricales; family Hymenogastraceae; genus Hebeloma; species Hebeloma cylindrosporum. Next base: position 58,509 of record KN831793.1, on the reverse strand, counting down.
AATAATATGGATTTTAAACGCACATACCCTTCAGTCGGGGGATAATGTTCCGATAAAGAAACATGACGTTAAACATGACGTCTATATACATTCCATATCTCAGTAACTGGCGCAATGTTGGCCTGGATCTATAGATCGCCCTCTGTAATTAGAACATACCCAGTAAGGAAAGCGGGGAAAGAAATGGAAGGCCGTTCCAAGCCGTTCATATCAAATTTCGTCAGTCAGCCTTGCTATACATAAATTAATGAATGTTGAGCGGTGACCGGTGAACGTTTGAACAGCGATTATCGTAGGAAGTTTTACGTCTTCAGGGAAATTCTGAAAGCCTTCTTTCTATGTGCGGTAGCCTTTTCACGTCGGGTCTGGAAACCTTGGCCGCCGTAAATCCAGCTAGGTGACATATGCCTTCAGCTCATTTATCAGCATGATCAGTTGAAGACGTCGTTACCCTGCTCGTAAAACGCCAGCCTACGTTATCTCTAAGTAGCAGTGATGATCGATGCTTGGGCAACAAGTGCCCGATTTACTCGATACGTATGATGCCAACCACCACCACCCAAGAACTAGGCCAAACAAATGGAAAGATGGGATGACATTTTCGACGCAGAGACGTGGAATAACTGGTCTGGAAAGCCAGTTGTCTTCTCCGCGACGGCGAGATGTGCGGGAGGAAAGCTGGGACGATGAGGCAGAGATGGAGGCGAGATGCGACGAGTCGGATCGAGAGTCTGGGGTGAAGAGATTCAATCGAACTAACGAGAGAGGGATTCAGATTCCTGCCTCCTCTTCCCCTTCCTCCTCGAGCTTGGTCGTCGATGACGGCACGTATAGTAGGTGGTTCTCGTACTCATACTCATGTTCTACAGTGCTCGTCGTCGTCGTTATAGCTCTTTGACTTACCACTGTTTCCTAATATAAAGGGACGAATAACGCAATTGTTCATTTTTCTGTAGCTACCGTCGTAACTCGCCGAAGCAGGTTTGTCTCGCTCTTGAAGGTTGCTTGTGATCGTCGATGATGGCATGTATGGTAAGTCATCCTAGATCTCGGTCTTGTCTTCCATTGTGCCAACCGTAGTCGTTGCAGCGCTTCTACTTCCCGCCGTCTCCTTCAACGAAGATATTGTGTATATACTGCTCGTGTTCGTGTCGACGTTCTGATTCTATGAAACATGGACGTTGTCGATGAGTTGGCGAGATTGGCTAGGGTCAAGGAACATGCCATATATGTGTGGGATTTCCCACTTTCCCATATTCTTATTCTTGGGTTCGTTGGTCACTGGACGGTGCCGCGCTAAGTTTTTTCTAGGGTACTCATTGTCGTTTCTGTTGTTTTAATAATGTTGACGAACAATAACAGTCTATTATCGGCCATTAAGAACATTAGGGTTGTAACTGTTTCTTTGAGAGACGCGTTCAACGTTGGACGGTCCGAAGAATTTGAGGAATGGCTGTCCGTTTCTGGCCATTTATGTTTCGCCATTCCGTAGTTTTTGGCTTTCATTGAGAGTGCGTCAAGGAGATCTACACGTCCTGTAATCAAGAAAACATGACATGCCAGTTGATATCGTTCGAAAAGAAAGGGAAGAGAAACGCAAAAATCCCAGTTTCTCGATTAATCGCCTCGATCAAAGCAGCCGTCACCGAACATACATCAGGGAAATGGACGACAGTGACGTTGGTAGACAGCACTGGTGCCAGCTTAATGGTAACTGTACGATATCTAAAAAAATTATCTCATGAACAGCTTGGTCGAGTCGAACCTGGCGGCAGATTTGCATCTGGTTTCGATGATTTCTCCCGAAGGAAGGATGTCAGTCTGGAGTTGCGTGTTAGGAACCTGGAATCGGAGGGAAGGTAGTGATATAAACCGACGGTGTTGAGGAATCACTCACCTTTTCCGTTTTTCACTACATAGACTTGACATAGACCTCTGAGTATAAGAGTTGGAGCCCACTGACAAGGTTTCTATTAAAAATGGATACGTTTGACACGCGCACAAGGAGAAGGAAAACGTCATAGAATTCAAAGCATCTGCAGGGTCGCAGGAGAGTTTCGTGACGAGAGCCGCTATGGATTCTGAAAGTATACAAATACACCTCATCAAAGCTCGTGGAGATGGATTGAGCGAAGGAAATATGGACTGCATAGTTACAGAAACGAGCTGGCTCAAGGCATGCCAAAAACTACCCTCCAATCCCACTGCGACTTTTCAGAGTCCAGATACCACTTCGGAGGTCCTTCCGCCCTCAACACCTTCCTCAACTTCTCTTCGACCTCTGGAGGCGCATTATGATTCACGCTGTAACTGTTGGCGAGCTCAAATAGCACTGCGTCGGGTTCGTCTTCAGGAATTCCATACACATGGTAGCACTGGACTGGCCACCCAACAATCTGTTGTACGGCTTTTCGGGTTGACAAAAGGCCAGAAAGATGGTATTTGTCGCCAAGGACTGGTACGCCCTCGACGAATCGCCCGTCTTTCTCGATAAAATGAGCAAAGACGTCGCGCGTGAGGGGGTAGCCGCGACGCAGGAGAGGGGGGGTGCGAATGAGCGATGGTATTGCATGAGGAATTAGGGCTTCCGGAAGTTCGTCAAGCGGCTGCATCTTTCTAAGTTCTTCGAACTTCTGTGAGAGCGCGAAGGTAAGACCCAGCGTGAGACAGTACTGCTCACCTTCCTCTGGTAACGGATGCGAGGTGGCATGAGGGCCGGATTTAACTTGATCATCAGTCTCGGATCGACTTGACGAGCGCTGGTCGGTTCAGACATTATAGCAATGCGACTTGCACAGTTGGGTGGGTTGAAAGTGGTTTGGTTGACATTATATTACTATCGAGGGGAAATAACCTTCAAACTCCGCTCACAATATTCAGCGGCCGACGTTTGGCCACGCGAGCAGTTTTTAGAATCGCCGTTCAAGTTCGTTGATTCGTTGACGGCGTCTAACTCCTGGGCGTCTACCTCTTTCCCGATGGCAGCACCTCAGCGTCCGAAGTTCGAACCTTTTCCATGCGATGCCTCTATCGGTAGCTTAGGGGAAGGATGGATCCCATTAATATCGTGTGCAGCTGATTTTCCACCCGAAATCGTAGGAATCTCAGCATATTCTTTTCTGTGCACGATGTATTGACGTATATTTCGAACTCACCCAGTTCGAGATTGCTATCTCGCAGTTAATCCACCATCCAGAATATAACTCCACCCTTATTTTGCGCTCGGAGGTCATATCCGATAGAACATCCGGCATCCCAGATTCTCTCCCGAATTTCGAAAATCTGCAGAAAATCCGGTGTATCCATCGACGCCTTCTTCCACGCAGACCGGGTCGGGATCCTGCTCTCGAGCAGTATTGTACTTTGTATGGAAAGGAAGGCAACTTCCCCGACACCCTCCTCCTCACGCCGATCGTCGAACCAGGGGGTTCTTTACCTTATTATCACCCTGCTGTTACACATCTCGCATTTCGCTACTTTCCATCTGACCCTCCAACGTTGCGGATCGACGTCGCACCGCTACCGGGGACGCCAACAGACCCAAACGCTAGGTTATATCGGACTTGTCTCGCCCTTCTTGAGACGCTTCATCGATACGGTTGGGGTGCGATGACGAACTACAAGAAACGCGTTCTGCACGATTGTTTGGTGCCGCGTGAGCAATACCAAGATCTCTATCTCAGGATGAGAGAACGACACAAGCACCTGGTCGATACGTGGCAAGAAGTGACGGATCCATTGAAACACGTCTTCGAAGTGGGCAATCCTTTTACATTTATTTATTTTCCATAAACCAACCTTTTACAGGATATCGGAATCGCCACGTTCCTCATTCTTCTCTGGAAACAATCATTCACTTCTAGCGCTTCTGAGGAAGATCCAGAAGAGCCGTGGAAATCATGGCCACGACCACCTGGTGGTTTCCTGGACCTCGGGTGAGTCGCTTACAGTTTATTTCGCGTTCGAGTCTTAATTTGTCAAAGGTGTGGAAATGGACTTTTGACCCACATCCTAGTCTCCGAAGGATACACCGGATTCGGGATCGACCTCCGTGCCCGCACCTCATGGTCCCAGTACCCGGAATCAACGAAAACGTCTCTAAATGTCCACGCGTTCGACCCAACATCCGATGACGACTCGTATTTCAAACCCGGCGCGTTTATCATTGGAAACCACGCAGATGAGCTCACTCCTTGGGTTCCTGTTCTCGCCTCTCTGCACAATGCATCTGGGTACCTCTCCATCCCGTGTTGCTCGTGGACTTTTGACTCCAGATTTGAGCGCTCATCCACTCCGGGATTCTCTATCCCCGATCTTGGTGACGACTTCGTGGATTCTCTCAACTTGGGTGGGGAAGGGAGTAACAAGAGCTCCTATTCGATGTATCGGATCTGGTTGGCGGAGTTGAGCCTGTATTGCGGGTGGGAGGTTGAGTGTGAGACGTTGAGGATCCCAAGTACGAGGAATTGGGCGATTATCGGTGCGTTCTATTACTTGTAGCATGTTTTTCAAATTTACTGACTTGAATCAGGGAGGCGGCGATTGGAGGGAGGTGAAGCTGCTGAGAACGTGAAAACGATAATCGAAGGTGTGAAGAACCGGGGTCTCTTCAAAACGAGAAAGCCCGAAGGGAAGGCTGGAGATCATTGAGTACGAGATTTTATTCAATGGTATGAACACTTGACGGTGGGGGGCTTCAATGCAATCGTCTACCGCAGTCGGTTCTTCGAACCTTGCAAGTTTGCGACCGTTCTATCACCTCAATTGCTTGAAATCCCCGCCGCCACCGCCAATCCTACTTGAGGTATTACCCGTTTGGAGCACAAAGGGGCACGTCAGGTTACATCCTCTGCGATCGGCCGCCGACGTTCTGATTGTCAGCGTGAATTAGGAAACACGTCTAATCCTTCTACTGCGAGATAACCATCGGGATGTATCGGCGCCCCCCTGTGCACGCTGTCCCAACCATATGGAAGAGTGACCAAAGCGGTCCCCGGACCCTAGACCGAAATAAAGAGGACATTGGGATTGCGGCAGCATGGCTATCTCTCTTTGTCGGGGAAGTGTAAAGTATAAGTGGTTAGGATCATTGTGTCATCGTTGATTCCAATGGAAGGACTAGCCACTGCGAGGAGTTTGGCTACTCATACGCCCCATCACAAGCGTATAACCTAACCCGACTTAGAAGAAAGCGAATTTAATAGCTCTCGCAATATTTCGATAGGGAAATAGGCGTATCAGGTGCGAGGGCAAGTACTTCCCGAACTAGCTCAGTATTGTGAGCGCCGATATTAAGTCGCCTCGAGGTATTTTCTTAACCCTCTTTTGACCTTTATTCAGTTATCTTTCCCCGTCATCCTCCATCTCAAGGACGGGTTCAATTCGTACCATCCCTCGATGCAGCGTTCATAATGACAGCGATATCTCCGATTTCTCAGCCATTCGCCATAATGTCCATCCCATTATGGCGATGACTATGTCCACCTTTATACCCAGACGCAGTGCCTCTCACGACTTGTCATTCAGAGGCGTACGGAGATAGGCTACTCGGAGTCATCACGCGATTCACCAACCCTGATGCCGTTGGGACATTTCCACCGGGGAGGACTCTCCCGGGTCCGAGAGCCCAGTTCATTCTTTTGTATATAATAGGGAGGGCTCATTGCCGATCCCAGTAACGACCTACAGCAACTTTCCCTACCATGCCTGGAATTGCCATTGTCACGGGAGCCTCCCGAGGTATAGGACGAGCCATCGCCTGCCGTCTTGTCAGAGATGGTTTCAAGGTCGCTCTGAACGACCTTCCGTCTCAGCGTAGAGAACTCGAAGAACTCGGTAATGAAATTTCGCAGTCGGGGAACGGCACTTTTATCTCTCCCGCCGATGTCTCGGTCGAAGGTGAAGTAAAGGCGATGATAAACGACGTTGTAAGCCACATGGGTGGTCTTGATGTCGTATGTCATTCGATGGTGTCGGAAGGTAGCTGACGCTGACCCACCCATCTTTTCTAGATGGTCGCCAATGCAGGCATATGTATCACCAAACCTCTCACCGAAAGTAAGGTTCCCTTCCAATCTCTGAACATAGTCGTCTAATCCGTTTGCAGCCACAAATGAAGACTTTGAACGTATCCTTTCTATAAATGTCAATGGGACTTTCCTCTGCTACAAATATGCCGCACTGCAAATGATCAAGCAAGGCCGAGGCGGGAGCATTTTAGGCGCCGCCTCTTTGGCCAGCAAACAAGGTCCGCAACCTTTCTAGCGGTGCTCTTCTGGCGTAGTTAATACGCCACGTTCGAAGGTTGGCCATTGCTCGGTGCTTATAGTTCAAGCAAATTCGCCATTCGTGGATTAACGCAAGTCGCTGGTAGGGGAGGTTTTCGTCTGGAATGTGTGCTTTTCTTTGATTCGTTCGCGTAGCGCAGGAGTTTGGGAGGTATGGAATCAGAGTCAATGCATATGCTCCCGGTAAGTCTATGGGCCTTATTCTAACGCGATTCAACCTGCTATTAAACACTCTATCGGCCTCAGGGGGAGTTGACACGCCAATGTGTAAGTTGAACCCGTCCACTTTGTTCACCGCGCTAGACCTCACAATTACCTATTGACAGTGAGCGAGCTACTGGAATCCGCCAACAGAATTGCTCCAAATACAGACATTGAGCTCCAGGTGCTTGGTTTTTACCACTTTCCTCGGCCGGCTACAGTTTACATATGTATTCCTTCCTTCAGGCCAAACAGGCGCTCTCGGACAGGTTTACAAGTCCTGACGACGTCGCTGGATTGGCATCATTCCTCGTTTCTGAAGATGCCGCGATGATAACAGGTACGTTATATATTTAATCGTTATAAATACCTTCAACTGAGAGGACTCATTAGGACAAAGTGTGGGTACCCGATGATTAAAAAATATGAAATCAAGACTCATTAAAAATAGGTTTCTATCAACGGAGGCATATTCTTTGACTGAACATCAAGAATCAGTCTCTCGCTCTCGAAACCGACCCTATTCCCGATTCTCTCAACGTTCCCTGCCCCTCGCCCTGTCTATCATATCCTTGGAAGATATGGAAGACGCGAACTTTAATTATTTACTCAAAACCATCCATATAATGGTTTGGTTCTCCAACGTTGTATATACTTCACCGTTTCATTTGGACAGCGATCCTATGGCGCGCGTTGCGTGGGAAAATCTATCATTGGTCCTTGCCAAGGATTACGACAGCAAACCAAGCAATGTCGCACCTTCAAGCAAAAGCCATGTTATACATCCAGCTGGCCGTTAGCATCCAAATGTAGTAGTGAACGGCGTGCTGAAGTGTGACAAGGACGACGTGGAAGGCGGTGTTTGGCATCCAGGAACCCATGGCGACCCAGCCCTAGGCCCCAGCACCTCTTGAACTTGAAGATTGAGCGAGGGAGCTTTAATACTATCATCTCCTCACATCTGCGCCTCAAAAAGTGCCCCATTCCCGTCATTTCGGACGACCATGGTCAATATTACGCAGTCTTGTGCGACGAGTTCCTTGTTGTAGCGGCTTTGGCTCACTCGTCTGTTTTTTTAGATGCGGCAATTATATGGAATGACTCTAAACCCGTAGGGGGGACATACAACTTGGGGAACAGTTCCTTCATTCTTAACTGTGTGGCCCTCGTTTTCTTGATGTCCCCTGGAGTAGGCATTCTGTATTCGGGTCTCCTCCGAAGAAAGAATGCACTTTCGGCGTTATACTTGTCCATGGCCGCGGTTGCTGTCGTCAGCATTCAAGTACGTTCGAAGACTCAATCCTGAAAAAATACTCGTTGAGCCTGATCCGTTCAGTGGTTTATCATGGGTTTCTCCTTGACTTTTAGCGAAGAGGGTACCTCATTCATCGGAAACTTTAGTACGTCCAATTATCCCCTTCAATTCCTATGCTGAGATGGCTTCGTTCAGAATATGCCTGCCTTCGAAATACCCCAATGAACCGCCCGGCAGAGATCCCATTTTCCTTGTTCTATATATACGAGGCGATGTTTGCCGCGTTGAGGTGCGATCCAATGCCACGTATTACCACTCTTCTCCCCAATACTCACATTTTGCAGTTCGGTGATTGCTATTGGAGCGTTCGCTGGACGCGGTCGCCCAGGTCCTATCCTAGTCTTTGTGGCCATCTGGACGACTTTAGTTTACGATCCAATCGCACACTCCATCTGGAGCAAGATGGGTTGGGCAAATCGCCTAGGGGTGCTTGATTTTGCAGGCGGCACGTCTGTACATATCTCTTCAGGATCGGCCGCTCTTGCTATCTCGATCTATCTTGGAAGACGTACGCGAGGAGACACAAAGGCTCGAATGCACGAAGCAAGCAATCCAACCAATGTCGTCCTTGGAACCGTGCTTTTGACGTTTGGTGAATGAACCCTACTCTTCTTTATTTTTATCGGCTATCTCTGAACATCATTCAATCCAGGGTGGTTTGGCTTAAATGGCGGTTCTGCTATGTCTCCGGATATTATTGCTATTCAGGCTTGTATAAACAGCAATCTTTCCGCGGCTGCAGGCGCGCTGACAGCCGTCGTACTGGTATGACTCTTCCCAACCGTAGCTGCCGTCTATCAGATTTCATATCCTCCATCTTTTTATAGAATTATCGGACACGCAGGAGATGGAGTCCTGTAGGTTTTTGCTCAGGCGCAATCGCAGGACTTGTAACCATCACTCCAGGTTCCGGATATGTTACACCTCGTGGGTTCTATGTCAGTCATGGGCGTCCAAGCGATGAGTGACCATCCAACAGCAGCGGCATTTTTGTATGGTGTTGTTGGTGCTACTCTATATTGCTTGAGCGCCAGGCTATTCGCCTATGTGGGAATTGATGATTCCCTAGATGTCCGTGGTCACCCTGTTGCTCATGTGCCAGCTAATTTCTTGTGCAAATAGATCTTTGCTACACACGGGGTTGGTGGACTCTTCGGAAGCATTTTAACGGGAGTATTTGCGCAGGAGAGCTTGGGCTTGCTATTCTATTCACCGTCAACATCCGGAAGTGGATGGGTGACTCGAAATTGGAAACAAGTTGGCTATCAGGCCGCTTCTGCAGGAGCGTCGTTGGTATATTCATTTGCTGTCACGGCGAGTCTAAATGCATTCCTTCTCTGTTGACAAATCCTAACATCGAACTCACAGCTTTTGATCATGAAGCTCATGGAAATCTGCAGGCTCGATCTTGGCACCTTGAAAGAAGTTCAGGCTGTTGACAATGCCGAACCCGAGCTGGGCGAGGTGGGGATGGGTTATGATGATTTCCCAGATTCCCAGGCCGTCTCCCGGATAGTCTCCGAAGCCATCGCTCGAACCACCTTGGTTCTTAACGCTCAGCATCAAACACAGGTCGAGGAGCTCCAGCAATTGCAGTGGAATCTTCAGCAGTTGGAACGTAAATACCGACTTCAGCAACGGTTGCAATAATTAGGGAAGGTTTGCCGGAGTACACTTATTAATATCGTTATGTTATTATACCCGATTTCTGTCCATTTTTTTACATTCTCGGCACTGTATTCATATGTTGTACACGTATGGATCTTGGCTTCCTAATGCGCCATAAATTCATAAACTCGTCGTTTGCTTGATGAACGTACGCACCCAGGAACTGATCCTGCTCTACATGAACAAGGTTCATTTCCTCTCAATACGTCGAATCACTTACACATGAATTTTCGCCCGGGTCTAACTAAATTTTTGGCCCTGACGGCGCTTAACAAGTATCTCAGAGGAGTTTTCTACCATGTTCTCTTGGCGATCAAATAAAGTTACCGTGAGCCTGGTGGGGAAATAAATTCTACATTTCCGGTGGTGCTGTTTACATAAATAGGAAACATGTATTAGGTGGTATACTTTAAATGACCGGCGTCAAATATCACAGTGCATATTGGAACCAGGCCGAACGATCACCTAGTCGAGGGTCCTCTTGTGCCCTCGTCGATGTCTTCCTGATTTCTGCTTTCTGTCGGTTTTGATCCCAAAGGTACCATGTATTGAGGGCGGTGACGGCCACCATCACCACAGAGAATGATAACAACACTCTGGTAGCCAGGATATATCGTGGCCCGAGCGAAAGGGACCCAAGGAGCCAGGTCGCGAGAATGCCGCCCGAATTGGTCATGATGAATCCTATCGCGATGGCAGTCGCTCGGCGGGTGTGCGGTGAAGCGTTGTTAGCGCTCCAGGTCGAGAGCGTCGGGGCGGAGAGATAGGTCCCTGGGATGGAGAAGAAAAGAGAGGCGTATTGGATTTTGTGTTCCGTTGATACTTGGATTCTGGATCAGTCTACCGTCGGCATTTAAACATAGGGAATGCGTACCGAGGAACATTGCAAAGCCGATAACGCATAAGACGCAAGAAAACATGGATACGAAGCCACGGCATCCATAACGATCGGAAATGTAAGCCCCAGTCATGGATACGACAAAGGCAGCAGCAAATGGAGGGACACTCATCAACTGCGCTCGGGAGGCAGTGTATCCGAGTCCTTGAACAATAGACGGCGTGAAACTATCATAAAGAATAAGGAAACGCTCGGTATCAAGGCGTAGGGAGCTTACTATGCCATCCCGTAGAGAATAGTCCCTAGAAACGTGTGTTAGCTTCCGAACCTCGAAGGAAATAATCAAAAGCCTACCCGCAAAGAAGAACAATACAGCCAACATCCAAACCTGGGGGAGTTTGAACGCCATTCCCACTTCCCGCCAGCTAAAACCATCGATCGATTCATCTCCTCCGGTCGCGCCATCTTCCTTGAGCGCAGCGATGACGTATTTCTTCTCGTCCTCGGTTAAGAAGCGCGCATGCGCTGGAGAACGGGGAAGAAGGATGTACGAGAAGAGACCAAAGACGACGGTAAAAAGACCCTCCAGGATGAAAATCCATGCCCAGCCAGATCGATTCCCGAGGCCATTCATGTTAACGATCCCAAAGGCGAGCAAACCTGAAAAGGCGCCGGAGCTAGAAGCGGCAGAAAAAAAGGCAGAAATCCTGGGGACTATTTTTAGTATACTCTAGAAGCGACGATGATTATGCACGAACCGCCATTGGAGCCTTTGTCGAGGATAGAAGAAGGACAGATAGAGTACAAGACCGGGGAATACACCACCTATCGTGTTTGTAAACCTCCGAGCAAAGTCGCGATCGGGTTGATTTACCTTCAAAGAGTCCCAAGAAGAATCGGCAGACTAAAAGAGCGTGATAACTACGGACAGTGCCTATGAATTAGGGATAAGAAGTTGGTTCGAACCACGTAAGTTAAGAACGGTTAACCTTGAAGAGTGGTCACGATGCCCCAGAGAGTAAGCATGGTCGGCAACATTAGGTTGGGCCCTACAATCTGTTCAACGCGTCAATGGTGTATTATATCGGTGTCGGTCAACCCTACCTTGAGCAAAAGGTTGGAGGGGAGTTCTGCGACGATGTATGGTACATATGTCACCGTCAAGGCGATGCTGTACTCTTTGTTCGTCATTTTAAGGTCTTTCTGCAATCCAGCTACGCGCGCGTTGCTGATATTAGACCGATCCTATTTTGAAAGATCCATAAAATCGATACGCCAGTCGAGGATTTTGATAACTCACCAGGAAGGACAAGAAATAGAACATGGCGACAACGGGTAAAATCCAAAGATCGAGTTTCCGCCAAACTCTTTGGTCGAAACTTGCATCCGCCGGTGGAACTGGAGAGGCGCTGCTGCGGCTACTGTCAGTTTCATGTTGTTTCTCTGGATCTCCAGACGAATGCGAGGACGCCTTGTCCATAGTGCGAAGGTACAAGGAAACTTCAATGGTGGGGAGACGAAGAAAGGGGGATAATCGGCTCTGAATATAAGGACTAGTCTTTATCATCAAGCGACCCGCATGGGCTTCGCGTACCCATTTCCTCAAGTTAATCGTCGCTTCTTTGTGATGATGGTGGGATGGAAGGAACCGGGAATTTTCTGCTTTGCCGGACCGGCGAGCAACGTTCGGGCGCTCTACCACCACGTCAACAATCTCTGAATGATGGGGGAAAGGGTTCTTGACGAGATGGTACCGCGTTGCTTGGAGAGAGGCAGGATATTCAGTTACTCCGAATTGAATATACTGACTCCTCGCATCAAAACTGGTGTGCTATCTTGTGCAACCAGTGAAGCAGTTACTCGAAGTGGGCGCTGCCATTACTGTATCATGGGGCGAGAAGCAAATTCGAAGGATCTTTAGCCTTGGGAAACAATTGTACATATTTAGATCGACCACGATCAATCTTCTGGCAGAGGCCCACCCCTTGCTGCGAGCTCAGTGTATTTGCATCATTTTGACATTTGGATAGAAATGAACAGGTAACGGGGGAAAGGATTACGGGTTTCGTTGCGGTACTTTTTCCCACCGACCCGATGTTCCTTTGATTCAGTTTTGTCGGGATCCCAGAGTTTCGACCTTCTTAGCGAAAAAGATTTCACAGGGTGCACCGCTAATTTAGCAGAGCAGGAACGGTACATATGTCGTACTGTCAAAATAAGATGTAGTGAGCTATTCTTCATAGCATCTGATTCAGACGATTTTCCGTTCATCCACACGAATCGAAGGAAAAGTCTTGGAGCATATGGACCCCATCCAGCGATCTGCCAAGGCGACCTGCTCCCAGCTTTGGAATGCCAAGCACACATGTGCTATAAATATCTCTCCAAGCAAGAATTATGTAGCAGACAAAAACTGGAAATTCAAGCTAGGTATCTTGCAGTTGACGAGTTATCGTTGGAGATGAGTTTGGGGTATTCCGAGCCGAGGTTTTTCAACTGCATAGCGTCAGTGTTTCAGGCCTATGTTACAGTGCGTCTGTCCGACAATCGGCATATACTATTCGAATTCCGAGCCTTTTACTCCACCAAGGAACCGGTCATCCTCGCTAGGAGTTGATCAAAAAAATGAATATAAAGGAACGTGATAAACATTCGAATTCTAGATGGGGTCCCAGGACACCATATGTATCAATCGCTTCAAGTAACCTTCTAAGAACTTTTGGATTCTGAGAGATATCTTAATACATGTAGTCCCCGTCGAAATAATAATACGTGTCCCATGTGAAAATAGCTATTTATTGAGTGCTAAGACCCCTAGCCAAACCAGGCGCTGGGTCCTGCCGGGTTTCCACAATCTGCAGAATGATCCAAATTATTTGTGGATCGCGTGGGTGGAGAGACGAGTTCGTTACGGACCTTGGTGATAGTAACTCCGTACTCCATATCAGAATTTTCGAAGGATTTGTGCGTATTGAGCTCGTACATCGAGGACCCCAGAATGTGCTAGAGGAAATTAAGTGAAGCTGTTCAGAGAATTGGAGAATACCGACGTACAGCTGGTCCCTCGATGGTGTTTTCCTATGAGGTTAACGCGTCAGCGAAAATAGACAAATATCAAGAAAAATGTCGCCACACCATTCGGCGATTCCTGTCCGACGATACGGCGTTTCGTGCACTCAGACCGTGTCCGGTCAACTCCTGTAAGCTAGCTCGGGCGTTGAGGGTAGACAGGAGACAGTTGGAATAGAGCTTGGTTAGGGCAAGGTCCCAGATAAAGTTTCTGACAAATTGTGAATAGGACATTTAGGCGTTGTAATAGAGACTTACAATGCAGTATGCTAAACATCGCGAACAAAGAGTTAAACCAGTCGACTAGAATGGAAAGTAAACAGGGGCACTTGCCGGAAGGGCTATGCAAAAGTTCAGCGCGAGGCGTCGATTCGGAGGAGGGTAAAGACTTACTCATGAAGAAGACCACATCTCCAATTGCGAAGAAAGCGCTAAGTTTGAGCATGAGATCGCGCCCGCAATAGCTACAGGAAGAAATGTTCAACGTACGTGAGCATTCCCGTTTGCACAGTCACTGAAATTCCATAAGAAAGAGTGACGGCGCATGAAAAGATTTATGACGTACTTCGGATTATTTTCGAGATGGCGTCGTCGGTGGCCACGAACCCGGTCTTTCGCTTCGACTATTGAATCAAAAGATAATGAATAGCCTGGAGATAATTGGGTAGTTTAATGGGCGTACCAACGTCGTGACCAATACGACTGTAATCAACACGTCTGCAATGCAAGCCGAGAGGAACCACACGAGGGCAGGCCAATGCAACTCCGGTTTACGCGCAAAGAGTTTGATTTTGACGATCAAGGCGGTCGTCCAAGCTCCACCGCCTTCGGGCGGGTTTAACAATAAATAAACCGATAATCCAAGTACTTAACTCACAAAGTGATACGATGGAGAGGGCAACGACAATTAACGGTATAATGTTCGACTTCGTCAGTAGCTTGATCCTCCAGGCAAAGAATATTTGAATGGGCGTTGAGATGGCGACCTGTAGAAGATATTGAGGGAGACGTATTTGAGCCATAATAAGCAACGCACGATGGTTATAGGCTCTGTGCCGCAGACAAAGCGTTTAGCGCCCTGCTCCTTAGCATGTGTATAAAGTCCGTACCTGCAGCGAACACTGGCAAACCTGTTTAGCATCCATCGGTATTCGACGATGGAATGAGGCTCACGTGTCGGGAAGTTTTTGGTTGCGTCCGGCAGACCTGGGGCAAAATCAATATCCTGCGTATCCCTTTGAATCGAATCCACGCACCAAAATTCTCGATAAGGGGTTGGTACATTATAGCGACATCACACCCAGTGTTCACCGATTCGACAATGAACAAGTATAACACCTAAATTCGAACCGCGTCGGTGAGGTGGGATGCTAGGGACGAACGTAGAACGTACGAGATATCGAATCCACGGTGCATCTCTAAAGGGATATCGAGTTTTCTTGGAAGATAGACTCACAGCAGGAACTCACTTCTTGAACGTCAGATAATAATGGTATGTCTGCACTCCTCCGTCAGTCACGTCCCGAAAGGGAATGAACGATTTGATTCCGAGTGCGAACCTGGACGATCAATATCTGCCAGTACGAAAACAGTTAGCTTGGTGGTTACATCTCGAGACACTTGGTGTGATATACCCCATATAGGACCATGTTTATGAAAACGCCCAAGAGCATTGGCCCAAACCTGTTCAGGCCATTTCAAACGTTACTCGACACCCACGCCGGCGAAAAAAGGCTTACAGTAGCTTGACGTTTGCCATGGTACGAGTGCCGAGCGCCAACCAAAAGGATACGGAGAAGGTTAGGGAAGCGGGAACGAGGGAGTGAAGGACCTTGATGGGCCTTTATGCACATTTGTTTGAAAATTCGAAGGCGTGGAGGAGCGTGGAGGGTATTCTTTCTGGGACAGGTTATCGCAAATGGAAGCGGTACCCGGGGGACTCTCGGTAACTCGACATTGCTACGGATGGAAATCACCATTCTCACGAAATGAGGCGCGGACTCGGGTGTGGGTAGGTGAGGTCGAACACTGAGATCGTTGCAAAAACCTAAAAGTTATGCATGTGTTCCTTGATTCTGTATCAAGCGCTTGTCAAGCGCTTTTGCGTCCACAAGCGCTGTAAGCACCTGTCCAAAGGGCGTGCGTTGTGTGCGAACAAACGTCAAACAGGGATCCGCACATAGAAGTTGTGGGATTACGGTCTTGATGGATTAGCGGAAAGCAGCTTGCTTTACAGATAATACGGCCTCCTCAATGACGCCTTGTTGAGGAACTTGAGATTCGCGCAACGTCCGCGCAAATTCCGGTCAGAAAAATTAACCTCCGCCCCGGATGAGGGCCTGGAGCTCGTGCACACAAATTCGATTTTGAAATCTTGTGGCTTTCGGAGGCCGAGGATCCATCTGCTTTGACAAGTGGGATGAATCTCGCCATCTTCTTGCATGGCCCAGCATCGTGATTTCGGGGCTCGCACGCTATACACACCCGGGTCTCGAACAATTTTCGAGTATAGAGAACTGAGATAGTTACTTGAACCCGACGACCCTGACAACCATCTATTACTTACCAGCATACGTCTATAGATGACTATGAACATAGAAATGCCACTGACTACTTGGTTTCAACACATACCGATCAGTAGGTTAAAAGGGAAGAACATTCGCAACGTTTCACACTGCTCGGGGGATGTTGTTGGGATGTTGTCCCGTGCGCATCATGAGCCTGAGTGAACCCTCGGGAAGGCGCAGCAGCGGTGAGAAACCAGCGTCTACGTCCCTCTTATTACATACAGGCTTGGAGAGTTGACGCAGGGAGCACCACACTATACACCGGCGCTCGAATCCCAACACGCATACCTCGCGATCTCTTTTACGAGAGCTAATTTCGATGCTTGCCACGCTTCGAGTTCTATCAGCCATTTCTTCTGCGAGTTTCGACTAAGAAAAAGAGAAACGAGGCGTTGCAAATCAGCGGGAAGCGTCAACACGTGTTCATGAGCTCCCGCCATATTGTCCGACACCCGGTTCCGATAATTCGACGCGATATATGGCGCCGGACCATTTGATGAAACATTTGTTACCATCCACAGTGTCTGGCAGAGAGGTGATAGCTGTGAGTAGACTGATCAATGTGAAACTCCAGGAAACTTGACGGTGTGAAGCGAGGGAGATAAAGGTAAGTTTCGATGGAGCAACGGGAGGCTTTGGGGCATTGGACGGAGCGAGGATTACAGAAAGGGCATTCACGCCCTTTGGTAACGAGAGTAGACTGATCAATGTAAAAGCCCAACCAACTTGACGGTGTGAAGGGAGGGAGATAAAGGTAAGATGAACTTGATCGATGGAGTGCCAGTGCGATGACCCCAAGCACCATCGTTGGATCAACGGGAGGCTTAGGGGCATTGGACGGAGCGAGCATTACAGCTTCAGCATTTCTTGATAGAGGGTGTTCACGCCCTTTCATAACGAGAGTAAGAGTAAGAAATACCTTCATTTCGGAAGTTTGTCAGATGAAGTTGATCCTCCATAAAACGAAAGACAGGGATTACTCACATGATTAATACATAACGAATTAAGCAGACAAAAGTCGCAGGTGGGTTGAGTCGCAGGCCCCAATCGTCCAGTCCTTGGGGAGCCGATATTTCCTTGGTTTCCCGCATCCGTCGATTGCGCAGATCCCAGGTCCTGCTCCGGGCCTGGCAGCGGGTGTAGTTTCAGCCACCGGTTTTGGCGAAACCAGATTCTCCGGAACAGAGAACGTAATGGCCATTTCCACATTCTGCTCCTCGCCACGCAAGGAGGAAACCCACCGATACATATGAGGTTTGACTTCCTGCGGGGTGTCGACGACGTCCATCGCATCGTCCTCGTCTTCGTCGCCCTCGACATCGTCTGCATCGTTTGACTTTACCTTTGGCGTGCGCGAACCGGAGGCTGAAGGTAATGGGGAACGGTCATCGATGCGTTTATTCCGAGGTTTACTCTGCTTCTTGAGCAGACGATTGATTGTTTCCGCCTAGAAGATGATGAGCGGCGAGAGCTTTGGAAACAAGTAGAAAATACCTTTTCGTCTTCCAATTTCTTCTCGCTGAGATTCTTCCTCTTCCTCGCTGTCTCTTCCCTACGAAGAGCGAGTTCCGTTGCATTCAAAGGTTGTTTCTTGCTACGACTACCCTCGTCTGCAGAGATATCAGAGATGTATGATAATATAACTATATAAACATACCCAGCGAAACATGGGTAGGGTCTACCACGCTAGCCAAAACCGCCTGGCGCGTGGTCATCGGTTTCGCGCCCGCCGAAGGAACACCGGGAGGAACGTCGGGGATATATCTTCCCTCTTCCGATTCGGATTGGGGATCTTCGGATTCGATATCTACGTCCTGAATGACTTTGGCTGCAATGCGCATGTTGTGAGGGAATGTATCGGTCGAAACGAAATCAACGACCTACTCTTGGCGCGTCTCCTCGGTGTCCGTTTGAAAGCTGCGTATTCCAGCTCATCCGGTGTCGGGGTTCCCGCGCTCGACGCGTTGTGGGCTGGTAATCTGAGAGTAATCTTCAACCGTGGTTGAGTTGGCGTCGCTACAACGGGTCTTTCCTCTTCCTGTGTAATCTCATTAAATAACGAGGGGCTTGTCAAGAACTGAAATACTCACCGACTGCGAATCTTCCACGTCCGCCTCTTCTTCTTCCTCGTCGCCCTCGTCGACATCATCCTCCGCTTCTACGTCCACCTGTTCCTCCTCCTCTTCCGAGTCAATTTGCATGTCTGCGACGAGGGCAGCAGCGGCAACAGCAGCAGACCGACGAGTACGGGGAGCCATTATGGTCGCAGTCAAAGTTTAAAATCAAAGAAGTTCCCATGAGCCCACACACATGACATCTTGATGAATTGACACGCTCACCGCTGCCAGAATCGTCCAGATTTTTGATGGACCCCGCCATGGGCGTTTAGGCGCCTTAAAATCGGTCTTTGCGGTCGAAAATGTCCAGGACGACTTGGGGGGATTTATAACATCCAAGAACATGTGGCAAACATTCATGATGATAGCGAATTGTTTGGCAAGAGCGCCCGAACCAATATATCCGGCCCGTAATCCCGGGTTCCGGTTCAACTGTTTTCAACGCCGGTAAGAATCTCATTTATGTAGGTCCGCCTGCCATAACAGCGACGATGGCGAAAGGCAAATTAAGCAGTTTCATGCACACGCTGGATCGCAGCCACCGCCCGCGATACCGCAAGTTTTTTGCGGTTACTTCATGATTTGTCAGATGTCTAGCGACACAGGTTTGTTGCAGCCGTGGAAGGACATCTCCATCTTCTTTCTTATTATTAGTCTGGAATTCAGTTGCATCAGACGCAGAGGACCTATTTTGCATTTTACCGCGTAAGTACTCGAGTTCGTTATCATTGTTCTATTTTTCGTTCATTCGTTCACAGCTTCTTGCAAGACTTTCTGTAATTAAATTTCTAATGCCCCAACGCCCCTCTCGCGACAACAATGCATTAAGAAACAAGGATCAGACCAACACCCTGGGCCTCACCGAGTTCCCCTCCCCCCCCCGCGCGGGTCAGCTTCCAAAACCACTTCCCAAAGAACAAAAACCCAATTTCTTCCAGATGCCGACTGCCATGGATTATCCAGCAATAGCCCAACAACAGTCCTTAGGTTAGCCATTTGGCAATGAGGCACAGGCAGAGACAACGAATTCGCGACTTACAGACTTTGATACAACACTAGTTCAACTGAGGAAATGAATCTAGAACAGGTCGATAGTGGCGGGCGCTAGTGGCGGGCACTTGCCAACGTCGCTCGCGACCTTTCGGGAAGCACCGTTCTTCATTAGTGTCCTTAGTTCTCCTCCCAACTGAGGTCCGGATCCTTCTTTCCTTCTTTCCGACTCTGCCCTTCTTCCCAAATATTCTAGCTCACTCGCGGCCGCTTTGACCTAACAGTCACAACAACTCTCCTTCCTCGTCTACTCTCGAGAGCCTCTCGGAAACTACCCGCAATTATGTTCCACCTTGTATGTATCCACATCCCTATTCTCATATCCCGGACCCTCGCTCCCGTTCGCCTGAGGGTCCTATCGTAAACTATGCGCGGTTCAGTGGTTCACTGACAGCAACCTCCACGCACCGCCGTTCACGTTAGACTACCGACCTTGGAAGGAACTCACAGCAGCAGGAATTCAAATACGAAATGGGAAAGCGAGGGCGGATTCGGAGGTTGTCGTGATCCTAAAGAACTATGGATGAGCGATAGTAGCAAGTAAGTGTTCACCGTCGTATCATGTCTAGTTGACAAGAACAAGAACTCACTGTGACTGGTGTATCTCATCAGGGCCCGGACGGTTATCGACATAAACACTCGTATAGAACTGTTGAATAGGGTACATTGTCAGGTATATATCGGTGACAGGTTTGCGACGGGTGTACTTAAATATCTGACCTATCTGCCAACACTCCTTGGCAGTTTTTTAACGACCCTCTTATCTATGACCGATTTGTGTGAATTCGTACTCGAAAGCGCGCGTGCTAGGAGCGGCGAAACTGAAAATTCGCCTTTCAAAATGAACACAAACTGGTGAAGACTGGTCCAATTAGGGCGCCACCTCCTTTCCGCCGGCATGGTGAAACTCGGGAAAGATTTTTTGTTCAATCGAATGCCTGCTGGCCTCCCGTGGTCAGTCATGCTCGTGATCGGATCGACTACGCTCGGATGTCCACAGGTCCGTACAAGCGCCCTTGGAACGTCGGTGACTTGAAAAGATTTAGCATCATTAGAGGGCGTCTACGCAATACCTGACCTATTGAAATTTAATGTAATACAACGAATGGCTAAAGATGAGGCATATCTAAGGTTTACTCTGGAATAAAAAGGCTAATCGCCTTCTGCGACGTCCTAGAATAAGTCAGACCATTCGATCTATGATTCGCGGCGGACGCCAGGCGGGTTTGTATTTTGAACTCGACCGCCAACTCCAAAATCGCACTTACTTATAGTTGAAGCATCGATGGAGGCGAATCATCCAATTTTCCTACCTCGTCTTGCGCCACATCTTTACAATCGGCGACAATCATCCAGACCGCGACGCATGCCTTCTTCACGTAGGCGAAGCGCAGCATCATCTGCGTCGTCCACCTCCCCGAGTCGCGCTTCCCGCATGAGGACAACGCCAGAGGACGGAGCGGCCCTCGATCTGCGCGTTTTCATTTCGACTTTGTCAGCGCTCGCGGACGTAAACATCCATTGTGCCTGCGACAGCTTCACCCGGTTCTATCGCATCGACACCCATGCTGCGATCCAAGCGCTCTCAATCATGTTGTTGGGAGACGAGGAAGTTCGTAATTCCTTTCGACGGTTGATGAAAGGTTTATATGAGGCCGACCCTCTCTTGGCCGTCAACATTGGTTTGGGATTACTGATGGAGGCAAGGGCCGAGGGGTGAGGGGGCGGCGCCCTGCTTGGGCTCTGCCTTCGGTATGTATCTTCGCCATTCCATTGGCACATCATATTCATCATTTTTTCTCGCCTTCTTATGCAGCTTGCTTTGCGAACTCTATCTCAACTCTATCTCATTTATCGTCTCATTTACTTATTATTTTTAAATACTTGTTTTTCGTTGTTGTATGGACATTGCTTGTATAATTATCTCTTCTGTAGAGCGCGCCGCTCTCTGCCGCTTTCCGCCTCCCAATTCGCAGCCACTGGATACACGCAACAATTCTGTCGACCTCGCAGCCCATCTTCCATGAAGACTCGCATCTCTGCGACATCGAACACACCCAACCTCTAGGTGATGAGGGCAGGCGGAGCTTTATAACTTGGACGTGCAGGCCCCCCACCCTTTCAAATTTAGCGTCCTCATTCGTCTGGAGATCCACAGAAGCAGCATGAAACTGAGAGTAGTCGCAACAGTGTCTCCAGATCCACTGGTGGATGCAGATTTCGATGGCAGAAAATCGACTTTTGTACGAGTATTTTACCTGTGGTCGCCACGTTCTATTTCTTGTTGTTCCTGGTGAGTTATCAAGAGTCTCTAGTCGAGTATTGTGTTCAATGATCTTTCATAATCGGATCGCTAATATCAGCAACGCGCGCGTATCTGGGTTACAGAAAGACTTTGAAGTGATGAACACAGGGTACAGCGTCGCCTTGACTGGTATATTTACCATGCATCGTCGCAGAACTTTTTGCTGAAGGTAGAGTTGATCGATACGAATGAAATTCAACTTTGACGCGTTGAACAGATTGTAGGGCCCAACTTAATTTTACCGACCATGCGTACTCTCTGGGTTTCGTGACCACTCCGCAAGGTTAGCCGTTCGTAACTTTCGTGGTTCGAACCAACTTCTTATCCCTAATTCCTAGGCACCGTCCGAAGCTATCACGCCCTGTTAGTTTGCTGATTCTTCTTGGCACTTTTTGAAGGTAAAGCAACCTAGTCGCGACTTTGCTCGGTGGTGTATTCCCCGGTTTTGTACTCTACCTGACCTTCTTCTACCCTCGACAAAGACTCTAATGGCGGTTCGTGTATAATCATCGTCGCTTCTAGAGTATACTAAGAATAGTCCCCAGGGTTTCAGCAACCTTCCAGTCGGACGATTACGATTATGTCTCCTATTTTATGTGAACAGCACCACAGGCAATGTTGATTTATTTTCTTTGCCAAAATCGCGGTAGCTTTATTAGGTCAGGTGAAGGAGGACATACCTCGTTAGGCGCCGGCGGGAGCCAAAAGGAATTGTCAAGGCGCCAGCAAGCTGTTGAGGTTGGAATCCAACTCGAAGAAGACAGGCGCGGGTATGGTGAAACTCGTGAATAGAAAGGCTAAGGATGACTCACGTTTACTCTGAAATAAAACGAATCACCTTTGGCGACGTTGTGGAGTAAGTGAGACCTTGATTTATGACCCGGCAGCCGGGGTTGTATTTCGAAATCGTACCAACTATCGCATTCACAGCCGAGCATCGATGGAGGGGAATCGCCCAATTTTCCTCCCTCGGCTCGTGCCACATATTTTCAATCGGCAGTCTAGCACCCGACATACCAAGACTTTTTCACGCAGAGCGAAGCATCGGGCCCGTGCATCGCCCACTTCTGGTCTCTCGGGAACGACCCCCGATTTCCCACCAACAACCATCGTTTGCCAAACCATTTCCACTTTGTCCGCCCTCGTCGAAGTGGATGTCGAACTCGCATGCTCGATATTCCTTCTCTTGTATGGTCTTCACCGACGGTCTGCCATTCGTGTGCTTTTGGTCATGATGTCGCGAGACCGCGAAACCCGCGCTGTGTTTAGTCACATAATGAAGACGTTGTTTGACGCAGACCCTGCCTTCGCTTCCAGTGTCGGTTTGGAGTTAATTATTGCTCCTCGTCCTGTAATCTAGTCGATATTGCTTATATAGTTGTCTTCATTTTCCTCGCATGCCTCACTCTCTGCGTAAGTACCAGGTTTACATGATTCTTCGCCTCCATTTTCGCAGCTTCCAGAAGTCGGCAACCTCTCGCAGCCCATGCTCGTTTGACTCCACGAAGACTCGCATCTCGAGGAGGCGCAAGTGACGAGGGCGGGATAGTCGCGGGAGGTTCGGCAATTTTTCCGCTTTTCTGTTGCGCTATGGTCATCGTTCTGACGTTTGTGGAAGCTGTTTCCGTTGGCGTCGAGACACGCCGGGATTGTCAAGGATGACCAGGTCATCACCGCTTACTGTCGTTGTTCGCCGTCATGCGCGATGGCTCTATCAAAGGTGTCGTCGGCGACCTCTTCGGTCAATGGTGTCTTCGGGATTATGTTGCTATCGTTGCAGGTGTCAGTTCTGGGCGAGAAGAAAGCGTACATTTGCGCTGGTGCGAGTAAGCCAGGGTCGGGGAGCTTTGAGGCGTACCCCATGGCTAGGGTTATGTGTACGACTACGCTCAGAGTCTGTTTCCATCATTTTTGCTGTGGTGTTTACTAATTTAACTGCTTAGGTTCAGCTCTTGAGTATAAGGAAGCGTTGATTCGAGATCCCATCTATGTCGCCACTCGCGTCCACGGGCATCAAATACCCCAACCAACTGGCTCGATACAGGAGTAAGAAGAGGGTTCTTTGCGCCCCTTTGCTCTTCTAATGTCGGTTGATATTACCTCTGGGATTGCGCTTCAACTTGGTAAATACGTTCGCCTTTCTCTGGATGGAAGAGATTCAAAGATTCTCGGTTCGTGAATACCACTACATATGCTATAGGTTTCGCAGTGTGGCGATAGTGATCGTCGTGACGGGTGGTGATGACGATGGCAGTATAGACACGAGAGGAACTCAAGATGACGAGGTTCAATTGTTTAGAATTCACTGTTATGAATAGACAATAGGTGTACGAGACTACGAGTTGGGCGAGTAACGAGGGTATCAGGTAGCTGTGCTACGGATGGATAAAATAAGATAACGAATGTGAAAAGTACCTGGTCGTTACAGCCAGCATCCTTTCTAACCAGTTCTTGCGACCACGGGGGGGTTCCGACAGAAATGCTATGCCGAAGACCATGTATAGTAGTATTTAATAACCTAAAGGGTCCAGACTTGGTTGTTATTCCCCGCCGAGCACTGCCAAGTCTGTAGTCGATTGCTATTCGTCAACACTCCGTTTGGCAGATCAAGACATTGCGCTAAACAACGGCGGTCAAACCTCGAAATCATTTATAGCTATAAGCATAAGACTGGACGAACCTTTTCCATCGAGCCTGATGCGATTGTCGTCCGTGTAAAACCATTGTTGGGCTGGAAGGTTGTCGTAGCATTGCCAGATCTTCATTCCAACCCCGTTCCCGGGGGCTGTCATAATAATCAGCCTTTTAGCAACGAGTGAGATGGCATTTGACTCACAACCCGACCCGGCGTCCAAGCAAAAGTTGGTTCCTGCCAGTTTGACCTTTGTGCTTCCCCGATTTATGACCCATTTCTGAGCGCCTGTGCCATTGCAGTCGTATCTGGGGCAGAATATTCAGGTGAGAAGACTCGAAAATCGAGTCAACGAATAATTACATTTGGACGGGCGTTCCATTCGCATACTTCGCAGCACGGACGTCCATGCATTTGTTGGTGTTGGCATTCGGGTGAATGGCCTGACCGGCGCTACTTGGGCCCGGGAACGAGCCAGAGGGACAGAACCTGATAACGTTTGTTTAACTCTGCGGGAAAAACTCTGAGATAGGAGAGAGTTTTGTCGTACGTGATGGTATAGGCTAAGTTCGCATAGGGGCAGGAATAAACGGGGGCAGCTGGAGGCGCCCCACATACGGGTGGAGGGAAGCGGGTTGGTGGTTGCGAGAATGCGGTTGTGCATGTAGCGTCTTCGCATTTCACCACGGGGCAGAATCCGTCAGCCTAATAGACGTTAGTATGTATAGTTATGGATACGGAAATTCTAAAGTTCTTACCGGTGCATGATTTGGGGTGATACTCATCCCGGTATTGAAGTGCGCGGAATCCCTTACTATATAGTAAATGTAGCTCTGCGAATCGTCAGTAAAAGGCCACTGAGCGAAGCAAACAGTATATCACTGGCGCACATCATTGTCATCATAAAATCCAGCCCGTGTTGCTGCTCCGGTGGCACTCCCACCGTTGGCATCGGTGTAGAAGAACCCTGCGTCGATGCCGAGAGACTTTGTTACACTCGCTCCCATAGCCAATTTGCTGTCCAGAACCCCAGCGATGTACAAGTTGATGGAAGACGGACACTTGTTTACGACCGTATACTGATGGACCTGGGCACTCGTAGGGATTGCGGAGAGGACGATAGCAGCAGCGAGGGGAAGTAGAAGGGACGCCATGATGAAAAAATCGCGATGATTTCTTGGGGACTGAAAGCTGGATATCCCGGTATTTTATGAGGGATCCGTGTCGTCAAGGTGGGGGTCACCAGGTCCGCTCATTGACGCTGATCATTACCACCAAGGTTCGGCGGTCAGGGTGTTGCGGACAAGTTGCGGACAATACAATGATGTGCAGGGTTCTAGCAAGTTTCTACGACCATCGTGTCCAAAATGGTGCACTAGGCCGATCTACCCCAGCATACACGCATCAGAACCAATTGCAACTGGTAGATCTTTGCCAGAGAAACGTCAGAGATGATTGTCAAAACTGGGGCATGACACTCCAACGTTTGTCACGAGCTCGGCTTAGGCTGAGGGATATAAAGCTGCCAATATGATGGAATTATTGCTCTGACGATATCGGCGAAAATGCTCCTCGACTGTATTATTCCCATCCTTTTCTTCCTTTCTTTCGCCACCGCGCAGGCTCCTCCAATCCCGCCTCCGGGAGTACGTCATCGTCCAATTCCCATTCCACGTTTCCTCGTTGATTTACGACTTTTTCCCCGCTTCTTCAGCTATTTTGCTGCCCCCCATGCGGCCCAAATGGCCTTCACCTAGATCGACAACAGGTGGGGCCTTATACAATTTTCTGCTAGTAAGTGGAATACTATTTTACCGTACTACCTATAACGCTAAGGACTTCAAAATAATTCAGCTACAGCCCCGGCACCGATCTGGGATGCTTTTATGTACGTCACCTAGACTTCGTGCTGACTGTAATTTCTTTTCTAATATCTGTATGTGCGAATTACGCAGGATCCGGGAACTGGAGCAGGCGCCACTACTGTACCTGGATGTCCGACCCAAGCTCCGTCGAACCCACATCCCCCAACGTGCCCAATTTAAGACCGGAGGTTTCGATGGAAATAGCCCCACAGTCGCATGCGGCGTAACAGAGTTACAATATATGACTTTCATTTCCCCTATTCAGTGGAAGGGTCCGAACTATGTTAAAGGTCATGTATATGGAGGCGCAACCACACGATCGTGTAACGACTGCCCAGTGTTCCTTTCGAGGTCTCCAGCGGCGCGATGATGTGTTCTATTTTTATCTCTTCTTGCATTCCGGCTTCATGTACCCACGCCGTTATACATGAGGCACCTGAACTGGTATATGTTCTCATGGCATATGAAATAAAGAACGCTTGACAAGCAGTCGTACTAGGATATGCTGTTGATACCGGCGCCTAATTGCACGAAATCTAAATATAGCTCCACACCTCTTGGCCTTTCATGATCGAATTCGTCTTAGAATATGTTCTTCGCATAGGCCGAGGATCACTGTCGTCAAGTCCCATTAAATATGGGGTGAGGGAGCTTGGAGTCCCTGCAAAGGTTGTTCTCGCTATCCTACACGCCCGATTCACATTTATTGATTGATGTCAGCTTCGGAGTCATCGACCGATTTTACGGCAAAAAAGAATGTGGTTTGATTGGTTATATACAGATACATATCAAGGAGGTCGGTTATTTTTAAAAACCGACGTTCTCGTGGCCCCGTTGGGTATATATTATATCACTTGTTCTGTGCGAGGAAGTTGACGGTTCCAGATGCTAGTGTATCGAGTCGTCAGTCAAAGCTTACTCAAACGATATTTTCCAACGTACGAATTCCAGTGAGGACATTTTTCACGCTGAGGTTCTTGATCTTGGTTTCCATCACGGCTGGAGAGATGTTACCGTCCTTGCCAATCAGGTAGGCGACGAGACCTGCGATGTGGGGGGTAGCCTATGGGGTTGGTGCGTTAGACTGGGTGGCAGCGATGAGATTAAAAAGGGAGAGGAGTCTCACCATCGAGGTTCCAGAGATGCTGTTAGTCGCGGTGGTGCTGCCGATCCAGGTGCTAATGATGCTGGCACCTGGTGCAAAGACGTCGACGACGCTGCCGTAGTTGGAGAAGGATGCGCGGGCATCGGTGATGGTGGATGCGCCGACGGTAACAGCGGAAGGAGCGCGTGCGGGAGAGGTGTTGGCGGCATTAGCATTGTCATTTCCGGCAGCAACCTTGAATGAAGGAGGTCAACGACTGGCTCGTATGTCGATCGCCGAAGACAATACTCACTACGACGTGGATCCCGGCATTGGTGAGCTATTTTGAATGACTTTGGTCAGGAAATAATTAAGGGGAGAATTAGCACGAATAGCCGCACCGTGGTGACAGCGTTGTCCAAAGCCGTAGAGACGCCTCCTCCGAGAGACATCGAGACGATGGATGGACGTCCGGATGCGCGGGCCTGGCTCAAAACCCAGTTGAGGCCCGATACGCTGAAAATGTCCCATTAGAAGGATATTCGCCATCCAAATAGAACAACTGGTAGTTACATTCCGGAGGTTGAGCCAGATCTTTAAAATGGCGTTAGCTAAATGAATCCGCAAAGCTATCCAACAATTTTCTCACCCAGAATCACTCAAAACCTTGACGGCGATGAGATTTGCGGCCTATATCACAATCACGAGTTGAGAATCAACGTCGGGATTAGTACTTAGATGGGCTGACCTTAGCGACACCATAGCGAGTACCGGCGGCCGTTCCACTGCATCCCTATGTTGTGAATGGTAGTCAAAGAAAGGGATTTTTGGATGCTTACGCGCAGTGAGTACCGTGGCCGTTGCCATCAGAAGTCCTACAAGTTGAACCCGTGTAAGTAATTATTAACCCATGTCAGAAAAAAGCGGGAATCGCACGGAAGCCCATCGAAGCTTGCGCCCCAGCGTGCGCGGCCACCAAAATCGGTCTGTTTCATGATCAACATACATATATAGTAATGGACGGGAAGGAATGTGGCGTACATGAGCAGTGTTGATGCCTTAGGCGTCGGAAAAAAAGTAGTTAATATGGGATTCAAGAATTGAAGCAGTTCTTTAGTGGCTTACCGGTATCTGCAGAGGATGTTAGTTACACGGAGAAGCGCGAAATAATCGGGTCTTACTCACCTACGATGTAGATATCCACACCCCGTCCAGCTGAATCATCATAAGTATACGTGTAGGTAAGGGCACTAAAGGCGTTATCTGTTGAGCAGCGCAGAGAAGAAATGAGTTGACCACGATGTACCTGGTGGATGTGCTCGACAACTTAGCAGCCTGGCTGATACGCTGCAGACCCCAGGGTGCGTTGGTCCTGAAGCGTTTGAAATGAGAATACGTACATAATATTCGGGGAATTACAGGACGTACTGGGTCGCCATGGTGTGCATGATGCCGTCCTCAGAGATGTACTCGACATCCTCTGACAGGCGTAACGAGTTGAGGGTATTTTCATCGAGAGCACCTTGGAGTAAAGAGGACGGCGTTGGTTGAAAACAAAAATATCGTGAAACTATAACGTACCGGCAAAGCCATTCAGGACATCCCAGTCGACGACTTTGGAATGCAAATTGAGCTTTGCGATCCAATCCTTCCTGGAGATCCCCTTCTTGAACTTGACGATGTACTTTCCGCTCGTTTGACCCCCGTATCTCTCGACCGAGCGAAGTGGGCTCGGGGCAGCGAGACTGGGCAGGACCAGGGAGACGGCGAGGAGGACAGCGGCGAAGAAACGCATCACGGGCTGGTGGCAACGAGTGAGTTGAAGGACGACAAGAGCTCTTCAATGAAGGGCGATTAATTGCGAAGAGTTGGTTCCAGTTTTATACTCCTTCGAAAGTTACAGGAGCCAAGACATGGAGCATATGGACAACTAGCAGATGTAGCAACGAGCATTAGGACGCCCTGGGCGAAACGAGACTCAAGAGTCCATAAACGTTAATGCGATGGGTTTCCTACCGGACCACAGTCCCGACGAAATAACTTCAACATATGTTCTAAAGCTTTCGATAAGTCATGGGAGATACGCACCACTTGCGCCAACGCTTCGCTTTTCTTGGATTTGTAGGAGGGCCCATACGAGCGGCTTGCCGGATTTGAACATTCCGGCGTGCAACGCATATTAGTCCCCATTGCAACCTACTGAATACAACCCTCACGGTCCTCAGCAAATTCATCGGAGTAACTGGTAAATGCGCCAAGGTTAAAAAGAAGATATGAGGCCTTATGGTTCGCCCTGGTCACGGTGGTCGATAATGGTTAATAATGGGAAATGTACTAGGGGTTTTCAGCGATCGCGTCAGGAGAAGGAAAGATGGGTTGACGTACGCGAGCACAAAGGCATTTCCGGATCTTTGTGTACTTTGCGTCGATACGAACATCTGACCCTAACCAAACGCATTTCAGCATGGGGAACCGCCCAAGACCTTTTGCGCATCATGTTCGACCGTGAAAAACTAGGGATGCAAACCGATTTCATTGCTTCCTTGTTCTGTTCCACGTTGATCAAGAACAAGCAAGAACCGGTCTCGTCGTGACGAGGTATTGCGAAATACAAGTTGGCGATTGCAACTTGATGTAACACGTGAAGGGGACTTTGCATAACACGTGGTTAGGATTAATAAGCCGCAATAAGGCTATTATTAATTCTTTTGCCAAATTATTATTACTCCCACAAAACCTTTATCGATTATCCACCACCACCCACCAAACCGAGATGGGTGCCCGTGTTTGCAGCAAATTAAAGGTGTCATGTACCGCGGGGCGACTTTTACTTTTGCTTCGAAATTTCCAGGGCGCTCGGTAGGTTCCCAAAACAACGCGAAGGCAATATAAATATCAGTCAGTTTCCAACGGTGCCTTCATTATCGGGGAAATAGAGTTTGAAAGATGCGTTCGGGATTCGGAACCTGATTTTGATGGTCCGGGATGGCAAAAATTGAGCATAAACAGACGCTCATGCAGACTAAAAGGCTTGGCTTAAGCATTCTGACATTTTCCATGCGATTACCCGGGCAGTAAACCATAGAATTTATGACTCCCAGAGGTTCGACCCTGTTAACATTATCCATCCGACTAATAATCGATGTTAACGACTGTATATATCCGTCAAACATGCCTAAACCTCCTAGGCCATTCATTCGGGAGTTCAGTCACCGAGTTCTTTCCACGAGGCCAGAGAAATCCGAGGGATGGAGTCATTTCAATAACATAGACTCAAACGAAACATTATTCTTGATATTCATTGACGGTCAATGATTAGCGATACGTTGTCTATATTCCCGACTCGGAGAACTTCTTTCTCTCCACCCAACAGCTAGGACCACCATCGTTTGACGCCTCAATTCCTTATTTATCGATCCATAGGAATTCACATGAATGAGGAGCCCAGCTGTATATACCCTGAAGCAAGGGAGAAATGGTTGAAATTGGATAACATGTCCTCAAGAGATTTGGGCGCCTAACAGAATCTAGCCGCTTATTTGGCTCGATATTCACTTACTGAAAAGCGCTTTTAGTGAAAATCCTGAGCCTCGATTCTCGATGATGCCCAATTTCACCGTGGTTCGCATTCCAAACATGTCGTGATAAAAATCGATGAGAGAGGTTATCGCCGAAATGCCAGGGCATTTCATATTTGGTCAGAAATCCGTATAAAAGGGAAATATATATCGTCGTCCAATACATATGTTAGTATTGACTGACTGTCACTCAACAGTCGTGGTGGTTCCTCTCGAGACCGAGGCCTTTACTCTCGCCAGCTTCATTGATCACGGCGGCTAGGCGACCACTCATGGGTTCATCAACTCCGGTTGCCTCGACTTCCATAAGACTAACTCGGGAATAACAACACCCTACTTCGTCAACACCGACATTCTTGGGCTCTTCTTGTAAGCTTCGAGATCTGGCCTACGCCGCTAGCCCAGGTTTCTGGAAACCCTTTGGAGGGTCGAGTCAATGGTTGTGGTATTGGCGGTCAGGTTTTTGAACGATTGCGGCGTTATTACATATCAAACTCCTTGATAAAGAGATTGCCAATTTGCAGAAACGACGCGCCCAAAGCCGATCAATGCCTCAAACCTCCCTGCGTTCCAGGTTAGCTGAGGAAAACATAGAGCGGCGGTTCCAAGAATTATCGATACTATACACAAGCAAGACAAACAGGTCGTTCAAACAGTTCCAAGGAGAGGGACAGGTACTATACCGCAAGATAGCGCGAAAACGAGACAACATAGAGAGATAGCGAAAAGAAAGCGAACATTTCATCCTTCAAAAACAACTTCCATCGGGGACATGCCAAATTCCCCATGGCCATACTCCGCGGCGGCCCTAAATACTAAATGAGAAAGGTTCTGCAGCGAATGGATTCCTATCGAGTACTCACGAAATCTTTGCATGAGGTCGGTCCATCCCAATGAACACCGTTTATCTCCCGTGGAGTAGTGCTACACATAACTTGCCAATTATCGTGGTCCTCCTGTTGAAGGTTTTGCAGCTCAGAGTGGTAAAGCTATCGCAAAATTTTAAAGAAAAAACTGGTAGTCCCGTCGACAATGAGCGCTTACCTGCAAACCAGACGCGTAACAGCCCTAGTGGTCTCTATTAGTCGTTTCTTAGACTAGTTACCGAGTAAAATCATTTTTACCTTTTTGTCAAATCGGTTCCACCATGTGGTACATCCAGGTTCGTTGAAGTCAACTTCCCAGTGGCCTGTAACTCTCCCGCATACTCCCTGGAAAAAGAAATTACTAAACAAAGTACATTTGCGATAGTAAGTTTTCGCACCTGATCTTCGCAGCGAGAGGGAAGCAACGATCTCCCATGG
The DNA here is from genome assembly GCA_000827355.1 of Hebeloma cylindrosporum. Classification (NCBI taxonomy): domain Eukaryota; kingdom Fungi; phylum Basidiomycota; class Agaricomycetes; order Agaricales; family Hymenogastraceae; genus Hebeloma; species Hebeloma cylindrosporum. The sequence goes on along the minus strand of KN831793.1, from coordinate 26,629 downwards.
ACTACTATTGGTTTCCTTCGACACACCTCCATGGCATCGACACCGAGAGGAACATGTGAGAGAACCGCGGTATACTCACGCGTTTCATACCTCGAGCAGCGCCCCCCCTGCAACCCCTCCCATGTAATCCCCTCCCGTTTCTTATCCTCGTCGTCGTGTTTCTTCCTCTCTTCTTCCTTTTGTCTCCTTCCACGTTCTTCTCGCTCTTTCGCCCAGCCCTCCCGCTCCTTTGCCATGGCCTTCCTCTGCTGCTCCATCGATGCACGCTCTGCCTCCCATACCAAATCACGCTGAGCTCGTCTTTCCTCCCACAATGCGGCGTCGTTATTCATGGTGACCCGTAGCGCCTCGTGTTTCTGGACCTCGATCATCCACGCACCACGTTGCTTTTCGTGGAAGCGCTCTTCGATATCCCATTGTCTTCTGACGACTTCGTAGTACGTGGAGTTGATTACGCCATTCAGAGTGTATCCGAGATAGAGCAGGAGGATAGAAAAAACGGCCAAGAGCGAGAGCGATTTAGAGGCAGGGATAGAACGGATTGGTTTTGGGATCCTGGATAGACCATATTCCGTTCTAATATCCGAATGTTGACTTAACAATGGCTCGCGCTCGTCTTGCTGAAAGGATCTGCCACTGAAAAATCCTTGCAGAGGAGGCTGTTGCCGCTGCTGGGACCGTCCATTCACATACACATACGATGGAGATCTGTATGGAATCGTTTTCAGTTCTGTGAGTAGGAAAGACTAGAATGTATCCGCACCCATCTGAAGCATCCATCGCTGCCCTGCCCGTCGTGGAGTTGAGAAGCAAGGAGTGTGGGAAATATGGAACCATCGGCCATGTGGATGCGGACCGGATCGGACAGGTTTTGATGGGCGATAGACGCTCATGGTAGACGCTCATGCACATTGGCACAAGCATCCTGTCCTATTTCTATGCGGCCACTCCTGCATTCAAACATAACACTTATTTCTACCAAAAATGCCCAAACATTTAACAATTGCCATCCCGAAAAATAGTCGATGACTCAATTGGGACCTTTGTCGCCCACTTCTCAACTGCCGTCTCCATTCGATTCTTACACCTGTCTCCTCGGTGACATAATTTATCTTCCAACATAATGTCAATATGGGGTTTCCCCTGGTGCGCGAGAATTACTATGGGCCCACCTCGCAGGCTACCACCGGACTTCAAACCCAACTCATGTTTTGTGAACGTTCCCGTTTGATGGATGTCAAGCGTGAGCAATCGTAGGCGCGGAAGGACAGGACAGGAACATTAGACTTCGGTGTCGATCCCGACAAAATTGAGGCAGCAGAATGGCTTGTGACCGTGATCGAGGCAGTCTCGAATGTCCAACTCCTCTAGACCTTGGATGGTTGAAATTAATCGCGGGGGACTTGGATTTCTTTGCAAAGGAATTAAAGAATAGACCCAGTCGCCTATTCCCTACGATGTAAATTTTCTAACGCATTCAGAAGAGAACCTCTATCGATCAACACGACCTTGGGAAATTCCCCGCTCACGCTTTCACCCGGTTTTCATCAGAACAACGGGTGACTGAGTCATTTCACCGAGTATCTTGGGGTTATTCACCCGAAGTGGTGCCCACAGTGCCATGTCATTTTCCATCTACGAAATCTCGAGGCAGCATCTGAAGAAGGTGTAACCAGGTATACCGAAATCCGTCTAACTACACCCTCCACCAACGCCCAGGAATTTGGACCCACATACCATGGGAAGCTTGCATTTACTCCAGACCAGTGCGTCACAAGGGTTGGTCGGTCAACACCAATAGCCAAAAAACTGACATGGCAGACAAATGGATCGGCATCCTCTGTCCGGAGATGCTACTCGCCGGCCCCAAATCCGTTCCATATCCACATAAGACCTTTTCTTGATACTCATTGGCATGTGGATCCATCTGTAATATATGAAACGAGGGATTGCGCAGGTACTGGGAAAATACGCCTTTCGAAATGATACGAAGAAATTCCACTGACCGGAGCGACACAGAAAAATCAATATCGAGAACACGGGCGACTTTGCTGAGGTTACACAATGAGAATGGTGCCGCACAGTTGTGCTATACGCTCCAGACTTTCGCGGAACCAAGATGAGTTACCTGCAAAGCGACCCCTGAAGGTTTCCCCGCGAAAGAATACACCAGCGACATTCACGACATGAAATGTATCTGCACATCGAAAGATGATGACTATCATCTGCTTCTTTGCTATGGTACTACAGAACATCGATGTCCATTATATGTCAAGAAGGAACATCAGCCAATACTATTCAAACGTATCATTGTATATCGCGAATTCGACTCAACCCAGAACCGAAAATCAAACACCGTTCCCTGCGAACTCGAGAATAATCGAATGTACCGACGAGCTAGCGTGGCATTCGACCGGTTCTCAAGCAAGGTATGGAGTACGACGTGCGCGAAGAATGGTGCATACGCGGCAGTGCCACTGCCCAGCTCCGAGGATCCAATCCCGAAGCGACGGTAGACCAGCTCGTTCCTCCTCCCCACCATCTCGAGAATATCGATTCCAACGGTTGAGAAGACCTCCAAGCTCCTTAAATACGGCAACAAAGAACCTTCGGCGATCTTATTCACGGTCATTTGTGGCATATGAACACCGATAGGAAGCTGGAGACGCTCGAGGTTTGGGCACCTGGCGAACAGTCCTTCAAGATCATGACCCACCGCGTCGATCCTCCGAGGTACCTGGGGCGGCGCATCCATAAATTCCAACGACCTGAGTGTACTGGACGATCTGGACAATAGTCGGTGGTAAATCCACATTCTCCAGCCCGCTCTATCATCCAAATCGATCTTCAAATGGGATAATGCCGTTAGATAGAGGTGAAAGAGGAACCGTTTGTCACGGCTGGGATTGATTAGTCGGAGGCGCAAATATTGGAGGAAACGCGCTTTCACTATGCGAAACGTTTCTTGGGGCGCCGAAGCAGTCGAGCGAGTGCGCTTGAAGCGTATGGTGAACGATCCCTCCTTGAGAGAAAGCGCGGAAGCGGAAAGAACTTCCAGAAATACGTTTGGCCGAAGACGGGTGCTTCGCATGTCGAGACTGGTGAGCTGACTCCAGGGTATTCTGAGGAGGAGAGGGTGAATGCCATTACTGATATTGATGAGGGCGGAACGAAGGTGCCGTAAATTTTGGAAAGCCGTGAAAGTACGCAACTTGTCCTTGATCATCGTTTTGGTCCTGTGAGCGAGGCCTTGGTCGGGTAAGCTGGGTAAGGAGATATTGAGCTTCTCCAGACAACCAAATGTGCCCGGTGGGATTGCGAAGAAGGATTGTATTCCGTGATCGGTGCTGAGCGTGCAAGAAAGCGACTTCGTTCCTCTCGCCACAGGGAGAAACCCGTCTTCGAGGACTCTAAATATCTCTCCAGTCCGAGTGCGGTTTCTAGGTCCTTGTCGGTTAAGGTACATAGGTCGTAAGAAGAAAGTGGATAGAACGTGGTCCCTGACGAAACGGATCTCGAGCCACTTAGAGGCGATCATGAGGAGTTCAAGCGAGGTCTCTGGACTCCTTGGAAGAACGATGACCGTGTCCCATAGGTTAGACGAGTTGAAAATAACGTCTCGCCATCGCCGGGATACCGCCATTAACTGGAGACGTGGGTCGTCGCCGAGAGATGGAGGCAGTATCGCCGTCGAGGTCATCAAGTATGAGAACATCGAGGATAGTATGTCGTCGGAGAGGTTGTTCATGATGGTGCGGTGCGCTCTTTTTTTTCTTCGTCTGGACCGAGGAACGAAACTGGGTCGACAAAAATGAATACAGTCTCTTCAAAAAAGCGTCAGCTTGGGTACACCTCGGAAAACTGGATCCTCACTGACTGGACCGCTGAAAATTCGCAATGGGGACGACGTGAGACGGTTTTCAGCGTTGGGGGAAGGAAAGAAGGCGACCGAAACTTAACGCTGGCCTATTGAATTTCTTTTGACGTGCGGGAGCACGATAGTATTCCCCCAAGATTCCATGTTTCAGTAATTTAGGCATGAATGAGGCAAGATCCAAGCCTTGCAAATGGCATTTCCCACAGCACGGCTAGATATCTAACCAATCAGCGGCGCTTTACCTAAGGAAGGTATGCTGCATGCCTCGACGGGATTGATTCTAACGATTATAAGCTTTCGCGTAGACGGAAGCGATCTAACTGTCGAAGGAGGAGAACATTCTTTTCAACCAAAGACGAAACCTTGCGGCGCTGCGTGTGTCGCCTCATTTCTTGGAAACAAATTATCATCCGCCGCGCTGGAGCTTAGGGACGGCTCAAATGGTTGAGGGAACTCGCAACTTCTATGTTATTGGAGATGTTCTTCGTTATTTGTATATCACCGCGGACGGCGGTCCCCGAGGGATACTGTCCAAGGAACGCCGAAGATTCTTCATTGAAGCAACGGAAAGTTCGCTCAGGTTAAATCCCAATAGGCACAGCCTTGAGAACGGATGTTCTAATTCACGAAATATGCCGGTATAATGCGGTTTTTCTTCTTTCTTGCTAAATTGCTACGTATGGACTTCATGCGGAAAAAGGGTCGCAATGACGGGTTGACGACGACTCCAAAAATCATTACCTCGTTTTGTTAGACCGCAGCGTATTGGTTTCCTTTCATTTATCACGTCGCCGTATATTTTGTGTTGATAATGTCTTCTCCAACGAACAGCAATGTCGCGACCTACATACGTTGTGCGGATAATCCCAATATTTCGTTGCTACTCCGCTCTCCCATCCTCTGCATCATGGGCAAGTTCAAGCCGGGGTTCATGCTTTTACCCAACGGGGAAGACTCACCCTTCGCGGTGAGGGCGCCTCAGGGACCATATAATCGGGGTGAAATTCTGCAGACTATTTATATTGATTCAGAAGAGGAGTACGTACGTTCCTCCCAAGAAACGGGATCAGAGGTTATTTTTTTAGTTTCCCTCAAATTGAGCGGAGAAATCCAGAAGAGCGAGGAAGAGACTTGAATTGCAGCAAGGTGTGAATCAACATTCTCTTCAACTGCTGACCGTCGATTTCTTGGACCAAAGATCAGTTAAAGGAGAAAAGAGGAAGAACTTTGTGACCTTCCTGGTCCTTCCAACTGTGATTCTGTGAACGAAACGCGCCCCTATTCCGAGTCGGCAATCTCACGTGCTCATTCAATCTCCGCTGTCGAAGGTCGTTTGAATGCGTCGTGCGACTGTCGTGCGAGACGACCACCATGACGGACGACGAGAAGCCCCTTTCTCCCACTGCGCAAGACGACATCGATGAAAGCGACTGGGACGAGGTCGACGGCGACGGCGACGGCGACGATGAGAAAACGCCGCTATTGTCCTCGCCCGACTCAGAACCGTCAGGCTCTTCTCGTTCAACATCTCCAGAACCAAACGCCGACTCTCGTTTCTCACCACCTCCTCCATCACCCTTGAAACGCATTTCCCTCCTCACGTTTATTGTGCTCCTGCTCTTTGTCGGGTTTCATATGCGAGGGGATTTACTCGAAGCGAAGAGGAAACCAAAAATCATCCACGCATCCAGGTTAGTGGTATTAAGTGGTGGTCGAATGGATATAACACGCCTTTTTTTCTTTCCTAGATACTCGAAGGATTACAAATTCCGCCCCGCTGCGAGCCCAATTATTACAGAGACGCTTAAGGACGGACGGCTGCGTTTGAGAGGGGCATTACCAACACCAACTGCCACGACCACCCCTGCAGTGGCGAAGAAGAAGAAAGTGGGCGTCGGGAAGGCTACCGGGAAGAGAAAAGCGGGAAAGTCGAAACGCAAGCAGGGCGCTGGTTTTGGGAAACGGATGTAATTTATAGTAAGAGCTTTCTGTTTGTCTCAAAGGCGCGCGCGACAGTTCTGACCATTTTCCATTTCTCAGTTATTTGTTTGTTAAGGATGGTACTGCATTCTTGTCGCGATACTCTATTAGAAGTTCAATGGAAATTTAATATTCACATATGGCCGAGCGACTACATGGTTACTCCTCTTCGTGTCGCCATGATATTTGTGTTATCTTCTTCGAAAAATTGGGGCTCGCAGTCCTGGACCCTGTGTTTTGTTTTTATATTCCTATATCCATGTCCTGCATTCTGACGCCCTCTCACGATTCTCATCAGCGCCAGTCAGTTCCAGCAAGATCACCGTACGACCAGCCTTCAAATGCGCACGGGAACTCAACTACAAGGCCCTGAGAAGGATATTGCACGCCCAAAACCGGCCTAGGGGGTAAGGATGGGATTGTACCCGCGGACCACCTGGCTAACTCAACCACTTCGCGTTGTGGGTGTTTATCATTTATTTTATTTTCGTTTGTCATGTATTTCAGTGCGTATTTCAGTGATAGAACCGAGTTTTTCTGCTAAGACAGGTTCCGCTACGCGGCAGATTTTCTCGAACACGCTTTTTCCCTTAAAGTCGTCCAGGTGTGGCTTACATTTATCACTTATGTTCATGCTTATATTTCTCGTTTCAATAGGCCCGGACAAAGGTCAGCTGCCAAACTGCTTTATAGGTTCCCATCGAACAGATTTGGACGTTTGCTCAACCTTCAACTATTGCCTAACTCTCCCCAGTGTTGTTTCCCTGGCATTGGTGGCTCTAATCCCTCAAGGTCGGACGCTCAGCTCTTTTGCACGGCGAATTACATTCGCTTGGAGCTAGCCCGCCTCAACATTTCGAAATCGATAACAATAGTATTCGCCTTGACGAGACGTAAGTAGGTCCCCCTCGCGCAGTCCGTCGTATTGTTGCCCGGGAGCCCAAGCAAAGGAGGACACCAATGACAGTTCGGGCTCCAGCTCGCGCCTATATCGCCAATTTTGGTGAGTTTCGATTCCACCGCCTCTAATCTCTCTGTTATATCTGGCCTACAGTTGTTAATCCCAGGATGTCCTTGGATTCATGGGTAACGGCTTGGGCTCGAATATCGAAGCCTGGCCTTAGGAGATGTAACCAAAGGTGAGCGCGACGTTACGTCATCGACACCTCCTTTTCGTTGCGCTTCATCGACGATAGTCTCATGCCCTTTCATGTCGTCAGAAGATCCACTGATCATGTCCTCGCGGACGGAGATTCTTAGGGACAGGTGAAGGTACAACTGTTGCCGTTTCCTTCCACATGTGCCGATCCTACCGACGTGGTGGAATTAAACAGGGATCGGGTGGACCTTTATATCCCATCGACGTAATAATCGTATTGCAGCCATGAACGCCTCATTTAAATTTTACATCACTGGGTAATTGAAATCATCCTTGATTTCTCCAATCCGGAGCTTGATCAAATGCAATCGCCTCTCACATTTTTTTAACACATCTTTCATGGTGAGCAGCATCTCAGTTCAACGCATTACCGTTACATTTATTATCCAGTTAGAATCTTGCTCGCATCGTCCTGGCGCAATGGCTGTAGACTACTCCCCTAATGCAACAACAGGGCCAGTTCGCGCGCTCGGGACGGGCGGCATGATCCGGCACGACTGGCACGTGGCCAAGCTCCGTCAGCAAGCTCGCCATTCTTCGCCATGTCCCGTCGTTTTTGGTTTATCACAACAATGCTTGGTAACTTGATAACTAACTTGATCTCGAACCACCATCATCTACCACCCACTCGCTAGCCATGTCGCCGGTGCTCAATTTATCGGCCCAACAACCTAACGGTTCACACCACAGTGGCGCCGTGAAGAAACCCGTAGACGGCTTCGGGACGCGAGCTATCCATGTAGGGTCAGCCGCGAACGAAGAGACAGGCGCTGTTATTCCTCCTATTTCTCTCAGTACAACCTATAAGCAAGCGGCTATTGGCGTGCATAAAGTGAGTCCAGTCGAAAATCAAATCAAAATATCGATCTCTTTCTTACAAATTTTCAGGGATACGAATATTCACGCTCAGGAAATCCCAATCGGAATGCTCTAGAGTCTACTCTTGCGTCGCTGGAATCGGGCGGTGCCCATGCACTTACTTTTGCGTCGGGGTCATCGACCAGCGCCACTATGTTACAGTCGCTTGGACCTGATGCCCATATCGTCAGCGTAAACGATGTCTATGGAGGGACCTTTCGATATATTCGCCGCGTTGCGGCTGAGAACCAGGGTTTGGAGGCTACATTCCTGGATCTAGAGACGGCAGGGGACGAGGAGATCATCGCTGCCTTCCAGGAAAACACCAGGGTATGTTTTATTCCTCTGTGTTTGTATTTTCCGTCAGCTTATGTATTCCCCGCCAGCTTGTATGGATAGAATCACCTACAAATCCTACGTTACGTCTCATAGACATCCCACGTATCGCTCGAATCGCGCGTTCGCATCCCTCTCGTCCTATCGTCCTCGTCGACAACACGTTCCTTTCCCCGTTTTATTCCTCCCCTCTCCTCCTAGGCGCCGACGTTGTCATGCACTCTCTCACCAAATACATCAACGGTCACTCTGACGTCGTCATGGGCGCTCTCATTCTCCCCGCCACGCACGCCGCTCTCACCGAAAAACTTCGGTTCCTCCAGAACGCCATCGGGGCCGTCCCAAGTGCGTACGATTGCTGGCTCGCCCAACGTGGTGCCAAGACACTCCATCTCCGGATGAAACAGCATGGGAGGAATGCGTTGGCAGTTGCCCGCGCGCTTGAAGCTGCAGATGGGGTAGAGGAGGTTATCTACCCGGGTCTCCCTGGGAAGACGACGTATTCCAAGGGCAAGTACGAGTTGGCATGGCGAATGCTCAGCCCGCACGCTCGTCGGTTTATCGGTGCCAACGAAGACGACGCGCCTCCTTCGGATGGGTTCCCGTTCAGCGGTATGATCTCCTTCCGGATTCGGGGAGGACAAGAGGCGGCGGATAGGTTCCTCACGACGACGAGGTTGTTTACGCTGGCAGAGTCGTTGGGGGGCGTGGAGAGTTTGGCGGAGCATCCTGCGCAGATGACCCATGGGAGTATCCCTGCGGAAGATAGGGCGTTGTTGGGTATTGGGGATAACCTTATTCGTCTGAGTGTTGGCGTGGAGGAGGAGGAAGATCTTGTAGATGATGTTTTGCAGGCTGTTAGAGCTGCTACTTCTTCGTAGATGTTATGATACCCGATTCTTGTATTTCTTTGTTTCATTTTTCAACCACTAAAGCTTCCAATGTTCCGTGTGTCATATAGGACGCTTCAAGGTCAAGTGGCAGGACTTAGTTGGGCTCGCGAATAACTAAGCGCTTTTTGCACGCTCTCTTTTAAGGGAATTGGGAAGCACACTAGTTGAGAATAGAACGGCTACATATTTAGGTTGAATGCGAGGGGTGGCCCCAATGCTCTATGAAAATCCTGGAAAATCCTTCCACGCCGGGGGTTACTATATTCAGGACCACCAAAAACTCGCTCCAAGATTTAGTTCAATATTTTAGATCGTGAATTCTACAATAAAATTTCCGAGAACTTAAAGTCTTCGACTACTTTGTACTTTTTATCCCCGGAAAAGTATTGGATTCGACTACGATTCAAAATGCTGCTTCAAGTCTTTGTGACATCGCTCTGCCATTTTTTAAAATCTTGGGGCCCTTTCTACTCAAAGTCTTTATTGCCAAACAACCTTCCCTCATATTTGGAATCAAAGGCGCCTTTCTACTTGAAGTATTAATTTTCAGAATATTTAAAATATGCGATTAACATTTTGGACCAAGTTTTTACCTGTCCTCAATTTTGTAATCCCCGGCGTGTTTAAGTCTACTCAGTTCTCGGGATTTTTGACAATTACCCGATTTGATAGTCGGGCGGCGGCCCGCTCCTTATTCGGTGTGGTTCATCCGACATTCTGACATCATACCACCGCCAGCAGAGCGTTCAATCTGCCGCTGCCAACCTCTAGATAAGAGGTACACTATTACGTCGCGAACCAAAACATCGAAATATGTCGACTATAACAGACAGCGAATGGGACGCACGCGAGGCACTTATACACACCAATGCGACGATAAACCGCAAGATCAGAAGCGCATGGTCTGGTTTCCTTGACTTTGCGCTGCGGGATAACGTGTTGGAGGTCGCTGTGGGTTTGATGTAAGCCCAGGCCATAACTTTGCTCCTCCAGCTTATTGCTATGTATTCCCCAGAATTGCAGCGGCTTTCACCTCGGTCGTTAAATCCCTAGTGTCCGATATCCTGTTACCCCCTATATCTCTCCTCCCATTTATGTCCCGCAACCTCGAAGAGAAGTTTTGGGTTATGCGGAAAGGACCGCATTACTCCAGGAGCGTGGGGTATAATACGCGACAGCAGGCCATAGATGATGGTGCTGTCATCCTCACATACGGGTGTGTTGTCTATTCCACCTTAACTTCACCAAAGCTAACACGAAAAATCCAGAGCGTTCTTCGATTCGCTGGTCAACTTCATCGGCATTGGGGTGGTTCTGTATTTCATTGCGAATGTATATGGGTATTTTAGCAAGGACTCGATTATCAAACATACAGTCAAATGTCGGTACTGTAGGAAGGAGATCAGCTCAAAGGTGCGTTAAAATTCTTAGCGGTTGTAGGACTTCAAGTTAAACATTTATATAGGCAAAACGATGCCCTATGTGCACATCCTGGACGGATGGCAGAGAAGACCGTGAAACGAGCGCTTTACCATCGAATGGTCGTGAGTGATAAGCCGCAATACATGTTCGGTAATTATCCCTCTCACGTCGAAGCTGATCGAAAAGTCTAAATGCTCATTGATATTTGACGAAGAAGGCGTAAGACTATCGCGCCCAAGGAGACTCCGACTAAGTTCTTGACTCTGACGATCAACGGGTCTGGTGCTAGATCCCGCTCGTTTAATACACTGAAAGTGTGCAGGAAGTGCTAAAATGATAATGCTCAATGAAAACAAGGGATCGTTCTTGGTAGATTAACCGGAATTCTGGGAGATATAAACTTGGGCGCTCCCAGTTCCCAATGTGATCGAATCATAGTTAGCTTCCGCGAACTTCCTCAGCTCGCCATTGACAACGACATCGGCGTCTGGGCAGGATATGATTCCTGCATTGTTGAGCGCCCTGATAGCTTGCTTGAGCCAAACACGGCAGCGGAAATACCCATCCGTCTCCTGGTCGCAGGCCGGGATAGCCATCGGGATCGTTTCGAATAGCTTTATGAGTTCCTCGTCGCCTCGATCGGTTTTTCCTAGAGGAGCATCGACATATCTTCTTTTTTGAGGGCGTCGAGAAATTATGGAGAATTCGAACCGATTTTTACAGCCACGCAGAGCGATTCCGACACGTTCAACAATTTGAATTGGGGGAGCGATTCAAAGATGAAGTTTTTGGGTGAAGCCTCTTTCGTGTGATATTTGATACATGTTTTAGGGCTCTGAATCACAGAAAGGGTCTAATGGAATCTCTTGGGGGGGCACTGGCGAATGCTGTTGCGTAAATCTCGCCAGAGGTGAAGACGCTTGTCGTCAAAGCTTGACGCGGGGATCTAGAATATGAGATGATCGTGATGCATCTGATGATCATTGTCGCTGGCATACGATTGTGTGGACATTTCGCCCACTAGACTTGGATCGGGTATCGACGGAGAGTTAGGCGGTCTAGAATGGGGGGTAACAGGTAAAGCTTAAAGAGCGGCTGTAAGAATAATCTCAACGCAATGAAGTGCAATGATCTGGTCGCTGCTCAAAGCGGAGATATGGCAACGATCGGCAAGGCAGGGAAGGGAAGAGGCAGGGAAAGGTTATCTACCCTGGAATCGCTTTTACGGATTAGATGTTAATAAAAAACAGGGCCAATAGTGGAAAGGCAAAGTGCAAGCAAAGTGGCGTCCGTTTGCAAAATTAATCTACTTATCTCGAAAGATAAGATAAGATCCGAGATTCCACGAAAATCAATGACTTCAAAGCGACAGTGGACACAAACACCCAGCCTATTGATGGGAAAACCGACACAGCCTAAGTACTGCAATCTATGTTGACTCTATGATATGTATCATCCAACTCTGGTCAGAAGAGACGGCTTCTTTGCCATCTGCATCCCTGATAAATCCATTCTTCTCATACAACGAGCGTGCCGCACCATTTGTATTGTGTACCCTCAGCAAGATCGCCCGTGTTCTCGGCGTTGGTTTCTCCACAGATTCGGCGTCTGCATCTGATCGGTTCGTCGGGTTTCGTCGTACCGTTTCCAAAGCGTGCTGTACCAGCATCTGCGCAATCCCTCGTTTCCTATATTCCGGACGGACCCACATGCCGACGATCATCAAGACGTCTAGTTCCCCCTTTTCCTCTGCCGCTGAGATTTTAGGTGGATAGGGAACGTATTTGGGCCCGCCGATGAACATCTCTGGATATAACACGCTGAGGGTGCCGATCCATTTGCCTTTGTCCTTGTCGACGGCGATGAAGATTTTTCGGCCGTTGGTGTTGACTCTGTCGACCCACTGGTCCGGTGTAAATGCAGACTCCCCGGCGTACGTGGACCCAAATGCCTCGGGGTTAGTGGAGAGTGTAGAAAGGCGGATTTCGGTATATTTGGTTACATCTTCTTTAGACGCCGGCTTGGGAATTTCGTAGATGGAAAACGACATTGTCGATGCAGATTGGTAAAGGAAATCGTTACTGAAGTTGAACTTTGAAGTTTTGAATGACTCGAACCTGAACGCCCCCTTTAGCCAGTTTTTTCCCGCCCTCCGGAAAGATAGGAATTTATATCATCGGAGATCAAAATCAATTACCCACATTGCGACAGATGTCACGAGTCGATTCCCCATCGATTCCTCGCAACTTTCTCCTTCCTTATTCCCGTCGAATTAAGCTCCCCTCCAATCGAGAATCATGGTAAACTTTATTTTCAATACTAGAAACGGAAACGCCTGAATGTCTCCATTTGCAGGCGACGTCTAACGATCTGTCCCTTCGAAAACGATTCGAGTCATTCGGGACTCAAGTCCGAACACTCATTCAACGAATTACCCAACCACAGCCGCGATTGTCTCTAGATTCCCTCCCAATCGAAATTGTGACGCAAATTTTCATGGCTTGCGTTCCATCCGAAGTCGATAAACGCCGAAATAAAGAGGTTCTTCGTCTTTGCCAAGTTTGTCCCCTATGGAGAAGAACCGCGATAGAAACCACCGAGCTGTGGTCATCCTTGTCCATATCGATTGTTCACTCCAGGCTATTCGGGGACTCCGCGTTCGCGGAATCGTTCTGGGGGTACATTGGGATATGGCTGGAACGCAGCGGAGGCCGTGACCTCTCTCTCTCAATCGAAGATATCGACGTTGCCCCGAATGTCTACGCCAGCCATTGCTCTGTTTGCGCCAAATCTATTGAAGTAATCTTCCTCCGTTATGGTGCACGTATCCGCTACTTGAATGGATTGACGCCGCACCTACTTGAAGTATTATCCCGCCAACGTCTACCTTGTTTACAATCCCTTGTTATTCTTATCGAATCAGAATCTTCGGCCACATTTTTCCAATTCCGACTCCCAACTCTTGCTCCAAATCTCCGTAGACTCAAGGTGGATTCCTGCAGTAAAGTTTGGGAGATCAACCCAAAACACGTAGAAATGATTCCGTATTTCAATCAACTCACCCATGTGGTTATGGTTGGAGGGGGGAACGAGATGAAAATTCTTTCAGCATGTCCCAATTTAAAATCCGTCGTCTTTTATTATCAAGAAGATGCTGGCATTTCAGAATTTGGATATGGACTGGTTGTCCCCAATTTGTCGACCCTTACGATCGTGCTCGCCTCCCACCCTTCGCTCGAACTCTACCTTGACTGGATCAACATTGTAACGATGCCTGCACTTCAAACGTTGCGTGTTGGCTCCTTCCACGTCAATGACTTTACCCTTTTCTCCGATCCGGAAGCTGAGGTATCCAGGAACATCGCAGGGATTAAGCGACTGTCCCTCTTTTTCGACTTTTTCACGAAAACTTCAGACCTGGAGCGGTTGCTTGCCAATTTTCTAGATCTAGAAGAGTTGGATATTCAAGACTGCCTTGATTACGAGGATTTCTTTTATCGCCTCAGTTTTCATCGGGATCGACATCCAAATGATCATCGTCCTGTCCTTCCCCGCCTACGATTGCTCACGCTGGACATCCGTCAAATGGGCACGTTCGCGCTCGATGACTACCATTTTGTGGAATTTATCAAGACTCGGTTGGTTTTAGAACCTTCATTTCGTGTCTTGGTCTACGTCAGTGGTAGAGCGCGCGAGGTATACTGGCCGATGGTCACACGGGCGAAAGCGGCCAACCTCCCTATTGACATTATCGTATGGGAAGAAGAATTCGGTTCCCGGGGGGACAGGTGGAAATACCGCATGGAGACGGAAGTTGACAAATGGATCACGGAAGGGCCTAATTGACTAACTAGCAGGACGATGGATGTCCTTGGATGACATGGACGACTTATTCGACGACAATGGCAAATTATAATTTCTTCGATATGTTGTGGAAGCAATGACCTTTACGGTCCACATGATACCAGAGTGATCTGGGTAAATGTAGGCTGGTTGAGCCAACACGTATAGTGTCCATGAGCGTCTATTTATGGTTCTCGTCTAGGAAAGAAAACCCGACCGGTTCTGGGCGCATGGGAGTAGACGTAATTCACGAATAAAATCTTTCGTAGCGGGTTTGATATGTAACGACATACACTTCAAAAACCTGGCGATGAATTCCACAACTCAAACCAAACGAAACTCTTTCAAAAGCGTCGCACGCATTTAATAAACTCTGTAAGAGAAGTATCTTTGATCGGGGACGTTCGAGGAACCTGGGCCCGCCGTATAGGCAAGCGCTTTGCAGCCCTGCTGATGGTAGAGCTCGAGAGTGTCGGTGTTGATGTTGTTCTCGAAGTAGACGGTCACTATGTCCGAGTTGGTCTTGCTGAAGTTGACACAGCCGGAGTTGACGAAGCCATGGGAAGTTATCTGGCCCCCGTCGGCGTAGGTAAAGGCGACGTGCCAGTCTGCATTGACGGCGACGACGCTGGCGAGAGTGAGGAGTGCGGTTTTGAGAGATACCATTATGACTGTGTTATGGAAGTTAGTCGGGTCCGGCATGGATTCCAATACCGACATACCTTTTGCTTCGTCTGCTAGGTCACTGCGAGCTTTTATAAACGTATTGGAGGATTGGATATGGATTTGAAGGGGGTATCGACGTCTTTTTATGAATTTCTGGCATATTACCCAATATTTGGCGATGACGAAGGCCAAGAATTGTCCCCACTGGCCATAGGTGACAAAACGCCTCTCTTTCTACGCATGTCATCATCCATCATTCACGTTTCATGCGAATGCGCACCACCGGGATTCTATTCGATTTCATGTCAAACATTCATTTCACCCTCATTCGTTATTTTTACCAAGTCTTAAAGCGTAAGGATTACTAAGTATGAAACAATTAAGCGCCCAAGCAGGTCGACTCGTTGAGCCCCAAGCCGCATTCGGAAAGGAGCATAGTATATGTAGGAGGTTTCTCTTTCCCTCTTCTCGTACATCGAATCGTCCTTAGCCCTGGGAAGTCATCGCTTGCAAGAGCCAAGAAAAATGGAAGCACAGTTTCTGCACGTTGCGATTGCTAGACGATCCATAATTCCACCATGCTCCACAGATGGTTTGCGGTGTCCTAGGACCGCATGAGTCCCCATCGAACTCGGTCTTTGTTTCCGCCGGATGTTCCCGTAATTTTCCCCTTCAAAGTCTTTAACTGTTCCAACCTAATACTGAAATAATGAATTGTGGTAACGGCGACGAGAAACCGTGGGGAACCTTGATCGAATTTTGTCACTTATGTGATCGCAATTCCAGGTAAAGGCAAGGGCAACTGTCATGGTACCGTCCTTCTCGGTGTCTTGGATTAAAGAACGCAAGTGTGGAGCAAGCGGAGAGTTCGGAAAGTTGTCGATACATGGCTATGATATGAATCACTTGCCTGAACGCAGCCGATTTCCATGCGATTTTCTCGTAGATATGAGGCTTGGGATATGTACTTCAAGTTACTTACTAACAGCACTGCCTCTGATGTGACTGCCGACGTAGGCGCTCAGGTTGGTGGTGACTTGTTCTCGCTTTATCTGGATCTGTGGACTTATACATATTACGTAGAGATAAAAATCTGGGGAATTCCGAAGGCGATGATTTGGGGCCCTTGAGAACCTATGTGGGTTTCGGACATACTAAGGATTGCGGAGTGAGAGGTTTCAAGAACCAACGGGCGAGCGATCCACTCTCAATGAAGAAGTAAAATCTTCCGGAGTGGTGTAGCCTGCAATTGGGGTGTTATCTGCCTCTGATACGCATTCCTGGCTTCACACGCGGTTTGAACCAACGAGGGAGCTATCCACTCTCGATGAAGGGAGAAAGTCTTCCGGAGTGGTGTGGCCTACAATTGGGGTGTTAGTTCCCTTTGATACGCATCCGTGTTGGAGCTCTGAGCCAACGATGCTTTCCTTGCCTCATGCGATTCTGTAGTAGTCCTGCGTCGATCAATTAAGCGCTATAGTGGGAAGCATAGCCAATAAACGTATCAGCTGTTGATATCTCCGCAACAAATCAGTGTTTAGTTGGTCATGTACAATCGCGCACAGCTTCCATCATGTCGAGACAGGAAGTAGGTTGGATGATTATTTTCTGGCTAATATACGTGATAGAACTGGCGGCCACGCTTATGAGATTTTTATCCTTGTAAGCACATCTCGCCGACAGCGCGCGCGAGGCCATCGACATTCCTTGTTACAACGATTGAATTATTTATTCAGCTCCATTCCCGTGAAGGTGAATAAGACCGATGTTTATTGCGCATCAATATACAAATATACAGATCCTCGTTCCCACACCTACGAGTCGAATAACGAATCGCTGTAAGTCCAAGCGCGGTGGTTTAATAAACCTTGTACGAGATGTATTTCTTATCGGGGACATTTGAAGATCCTGGGCCTGCCGTGTAGGCTAGATCTCGACAGTCAGCCCCGACGTAGAGCTCGAGAGTATCGGTGTTGATGTTGTTGTCGAAATAGACTGTGGTTATCTCGGAGTTGGTTTTGCTGAAGTTGATACAGCCGGAATTGAAGAAGCCATGGGACTCGATCTGCCCGCCGTCAGCGTAGGTGAAGGAGATGTGCCAGTCCGCGTTGACGGCGACGACGCTGGCGATTGTGAGGAATATGGCCTTGAGAGCAACCATCGTGGCTGTTTGGGAATTGGGAGATTAGTTGGGTCTATCATGATTCAAATAGTGGTAAAGTACCTTATACTTCGTTGAAATTTGTTGGCGGTTGAGAGTTCGATGTACGAATCGTTCAATATCGATATGGTCGATTGAGGACATTGACTCTCTTTTATATGATTTCGTACCATTTTGAATTTTTGATCGCTATGAACATAAACAAATCACGGTTCGACGTTCATGAAGGTGCGAAGCCGTGACCGAATAATCCTACCCCATCGGTGTCCCCTGCGCCCGAACACCGAGATTCGGTATCCTCTTTGTTTTCGTCACTCGTCGCGTCAAGGCCAAGTCAGAGCCTTACTCGCTACCGCTGGCATAGCCATAAAAAATGGAAGCCAATTCTCTCCAACACCGCATGGTATTCCCATAGTAAATGGAACGCTAATTCGCAGCGTGTGCTCCACATATGACGGTTAACTGATAGACATCCAATTTGTCCCTGACCCAAGAGGGTACAAGGCAGCGTTGCGCTGTCTTCTCGAATCATGTTCAAACAAAAGCATTCTAGGGTCCGATGCTCCAGTTTGAATTTATCCATTTTCGTGCTTTTATTTCGAGCGATTCCATTCAGGCTAGTAGCGTTGCCCTTTCCTCAATCATGCCTGTTACTTATATGTAGCACATAAATGATAAGTAGTCCTAAGCCCTGCCGGAAACAGGGGCCGGGGTGTATTGAAGGCGCCTGGCGGAAGCAAGGGATATCCGGTTAGATCATATAATACCTTCAACTCAAGTAAAGCGTTTCATGTAGTTTGCATGTAGTATGTGGTAAATTTCAATTGCTCGCGACGCGCGTTGCTCACGCGACGTATCACGTGATGGGTACCAAATGAAGAACCCCGTCATCTTTTGACGATACAAATCCACTTGTTGTTCATGGCGCCCAAGTACGAGCTGTTGCCCACAGAGTCGGTGTATAGCCCAGTATCTTCTCGCTCTGAATCGCCCACATATCCACCTCCTTATGACGGCGAGCACGATTACAACGCCTTCGAGAACGACATCGAGGAGGAGGCCCCTGTGCGTCGACCACGACCTCGCCGTGAACCATTGCCAGCGTTTGACTCGGACCCTCGCTTTCGAGTCCAAACGCCATCACCGTTCATACGGGCGGCCCTGTTACTCTTCATAGCCTTCTTGTTTTGGCTGGCTTTCAGTTTACGGAAAGCCCTGTGGGTCGCGGGGGGCATGGGGATGAATAGACAGGAAGTGGAAGTGGATTCGTCGTATTAATTGTTCGAACCAATCTGTGCGTTCTCATTCATTTCATATCCTTCAGAAAATTTGAACATTTCCCAAGGTTTTCCCAGATGGCACTTCCGCTGGCGGAAATGGTAGCAGAGGAACGACGTACAAACGCTCTTTCTACACCCACGTCCTTTTCCTCGCGATACCGCCACCACGCCCTAGCAATTTTTTGATCGCCACAACCCATCCACTCGTTACTTTGGTTCTCGGATTCGAAAGACACTTTATTCGAATATATATTTGGACAATTTGGACAATTTTCTTTTTTTCTCGTTCATCATGGATTCTGTCTACATATATCAATGTACCACATCGTTTTTGCGCTATCATTACTCCCGTTCTATCCCACAGGAGATGGAAGAGGGAAATTTTTATATTCCTCGCTACCCGAGACGAACCTCTCCTCCTCCAACCCCAATCCTCGTATGTTTTATCACCTTCTCTATCCTTACGCTGACCATTCCTTAAGGACCCATCCGTTCCACCTTGTATTTACCGGATCCAAATACTACCTACTCTTATATCGTGAAACGACCTCTGTCCTTACTCTACGCGTCTTGAAACATTTCCCCCTTGTCCATACCTGGGTTGCGATATTCCTGCCTTTACAAGAAGGTAATCCTCTTCAACCCGTTGTCAATCGCTGAAGGTGTCCTAATGGCATTGCTACAAATGGTCTCCGATGATCCTGTCGCCTCTTAACGCTGGAAAACCCTAGGCCTCTACCGGTTATTCCCCCCCTCGTCTGCCGAGCCGCCATATAGAAAGTAGGTAGATTCAGAAATGGTTAACGTCAAGAACTAGCCGGCGTTATTAGGTTCGAGCTGAAATCCTGCTGGCTGGCGTTTCTGCCGTTTGTGTAGATAAGCCCATCTCTTCCGACGCTTTATTGTGAAACATCATCGATAAGAACGAAGGCCTGGGTCAAGCAACTGGGTAAACACGCTGAGGACTGGTTCCTCTTCATCCTCTTCCTCGCGTGTTAGGTGTTCCAGCAGGAGCAGCAGAAGGAACGAGCGGTGTCGTCCGCTGTACATCTCACAGTGGTGGTGGCAGCGCTGGGAGCTGCCATCGACTCAATCCCGAAAGCACCCTGGACAGGGGGATCCTGATAAAGTTTCCTTTCCTTTCCTTCCTTCTTCTTCATGTCCTTCCTCTCATTCACGTTCCCCATTGTCGTCGATAAGAATGAAGGCATACGAGTTTCAATCCGAAGTTCTTCCAATAGACGACACAGTCACTTGCAGTCTCGATGTCGAACCTCTCGTCTTCGGCCTTATCTAAATACCCCGAGCATCCGTTTCTATAACAGTGCTTGGGTCGAACGCTTGTTTCAATTTGACACAAAAAAACCCGTGTAGTTAGTTAGCGCCCGTCGCCGTCCGTCATGGAACCATGTCGATAACTACACGCCATTCTTCGTCCAGGCCCACTGTAAGGATGATTGCGGTTACCCATGTTTTTGCGTCGCTGCTGTGCAAGCTAAGTAATCCGGAGAGAAAGGAAATAAGAAAAGGAAATAATAATTCGGGGAAGGGTATAAATACAGGTCCGGGTATCGTATGGTATGTATCAATTTGAATCTAGCGAGAGAGACAACGAGGTAGGAAAGAGAGTAAGTACTCGAGAGACCAAGCAACGTGCACCGTAGCGTGTCCGTACATCCTACGTAACACCTTCATCCAACTTCATCCACCAAACCACCAAAACGCGCTTAAAGACCAGTAGTGCTAGCCCAAGCATCGTACGGGAAATTGGCGATCGCAGGCCCAGCGACGGTGCTTGGTTCATCGAGGCGAACGTCGCCCATGTTTTCGCGCCCCTTGACGACGACGGCGAATACGCTGCCTTTGGTGGCGAGATCGCGGGGGATGTCGAAGAAGAACCGACGGTAGTTGTCGTTGTCGGCGCGGGTGTAGAGATCGATGGGCGCAAAGTCGGAGTGACGCTTTCCCTTGGAAGGGTGGTTGCCGTGGTGCATGTTGTTGTGGTGGTGCTCGTCCTTGCGGTTGCGGTCGTTTCTGTTCTTGCGATTGTGGTCGTTCCCGTCGTGGCGATTGTGGTCATGGTCGTCCATGCGATTACGGTCGTTCCTGTCCTTGCGATTACGGTCGTTTCTATCCTCGCGATTGTGGTCATTCTCGTCCATGCGACTGCGGTCATGATCGTCCTGCCGATTGTGGTCACGACCGTCCTGGCGATTGTGGTCGTGGCCGTCCATGCGATTGTGGTCATCCCCGTGCTGGAGATCGCGGTCATCACCCCGACGAATGTTGTGGCGGTGGACTTCGGAACCGTCGCCTTTGGAGTGGTCGTCGCCGCGGTGCATCTCGTGGTGATCATCCTTGCGATTGCGGTTATGGTCGTTCTCGTCCTTGCGATTACCGTCGTTCCTGTCCTTGCGATTACCGTCGTTCCCGTCCTTGCGATTACGGTCGTTGCCGTCCTCGCGATTACGGTCGTTCTCGTCCTCGCGATCGCAATCGGGTTCGTCCCTGTGATCATCGCCGTCGTTCTCGTCGCGGTGATTCCCATCCTTGCGATCGCCGTCCTTCTTGTCGTTGTGATCACGGTTGTTCTCGTCCTTGCGATTACGGCCATTCTCGTCCCTGCGATGGCAACGGTGCTCGTCATTGCGGGCGCGCCCGTCGTCGTCTTTGCGATTGCGCCCATCCTCGTCTTTGCGATTGCGCCCGTCCTCGTCTTTGCGATTGCGCCCGTCCTCGTCTTTGCGATTGCGATTGCGGTCGTTCCCGTCGTTGTTGTTGTGGTGGTCGATCTCATCGGCATGATTGCGGTCGTCTTCGTCCTTGCGATCGCGGTTGTTATTATCTTTGCGATTGCGGTCGTTCTCCTCCTCGTGATGGTTGTCGGTCTGGTCGATGTGGTCGCCGCCGTTGTCGTCATTGTGGTCACCGTCGTTCTCGTCATTGCGCTCGCCGTCGTTCCCGTCCCGGCGAGTGTTGCGTTTCTCCTTCTCCTGCTCCTTCTCTGCCTTGCCCCCGTCATGGTTGTTGTCGTCGTTGTGCTTATCGTCGTTCCGATTGTCGTCATTGTGCTTATCGTCATTCCGGTTGTTCTCGTCCTTGCGATTCCCGTCGTCCTTCTTCTTATCACCCTTGTTATTGTCGGGGCGATTGCCATGATCGTTATCCTTCTCGCGGCCATTATCGTTGTTGTCGTGGTTGCCATCGTGGTCATTGTGCCCGTCCCTGTGGTCGTCGCCGGCCTTTTTGTTGCGGCTGCCATCGTGGTTGCTGGGCCATCCGCCAGGGAACTGGCCATTTCCATTACGGTTGCGACCGTCGGAGTGATCGTCTTGCCCTCCTCGCCGCTCGTTGACACGGGTGAAGATGGTTTCGGCGCCAGCGAGGAAGGCGACGTAAAGGCGTTCGCCTGGCTGCATATCGGGATAGGGGAATGACATTTCCGCTTCCTGTCCCGGCACGAGGCGCGGCGAGAGCAAGAGTCGGGGGTGTGGGTGATGGCCTTCGGGAAGGAGGTCGCGGTTTTCGGAGGGGCATGAATCGAAGTTGATGAACCGAGAGAGAAGGGTGGCGACGTGGTTCGGGGTCAAGGGGGTCTGGATCGAAAAAGGTTGATTAGAAAATAGAGGGTGGCGAGTGACGATTGAAAACGTACTTCGAATGCGCAATTCACCGGGTTTTCCTTGCGAACGGCCGAGTTGATCCATGCGGCATGGCGACCTTCAACGGCGAGCATGGAGGCGCTGGCTGTGGTATAAGCCTAGTTCGTATGAGTATTTTTGCGACATTTCATGATGAAAAGGAATCTACGTACCTTGTTGTTGAAATGATGCAGCGACCCAGTGAAGGAGCTAGCAGCGATAGTCTCCAGGGCAGCACTCTGGTCAATGAAGGAGTGGACGTCATTCTCGTCGCTACAGAATCGTCAGTATATACCGCGATGAGAATACGAAACGAAAAAAGACACGCACAAATCGAGGTTACATGGCCTAACCCGGTCGCTTCCAGCGGAGGTGATCGCGCTCTCCAAGAAATTCTTATGGACCTTCGAGACGTCGAACATTTGCGAGTAGCGACCACGAACCCAATCCGGATAACCAGCGCGAATGAAATCCTCTTCGGAGAACCGTGACAACCCGCGTTCGAAGAATGAGCATAGAAACTGCTTGAGGAAGAGGGCGTGGTTGAGATGGCGAATATCTGAAGGCGAGAAAAAGTTGTAAACACATGAACGCGAGTAAGGAAACCGAACATACCGTGGCGATCTTTGTCGTCGTTGTCGTCCTTCCTCGGGAAAAAGGCTCTCGAATCTGAACGACGCTTTAGCTTCGATAAAAGGAGGAAATAAACAGATCGCATACCAACGTGAGAGTCGCGCATTGCGAAAGCTAGACCGCGAGCCTGGCCGGCGTCTCCTAGTCGAGAATGAGCTCAGAAAAGTCTACGGGAAGCGAAAGAATGAGCACTTACCGATATTTTGGCGGCGAAAGATAGCGTCACGCGCGGGGGCCCTGATGGAAGGTGGGATGACATTTGCTAGAGAGCGGAAAGCCAAGGTGATGGCGATGAGGGAAGTGAGGAGAAGCGTTTTCATATTGAAGGATTGTGGGCAGTAGTCGGTAGATAACGATCGTGGTAGTGTGGTGGTAGCTGATGTTGTTGTGGGAGAAAGAGACGGAATAGAACGACGGAGGGCGTTAATAGGCGGGTTATATAGCGCTTAGTGACTCCTGAATTCGTGGGCTGACTGCGTCTCAAAGATCGGGGTGGTTTCAATCGGTCCTGGAGGAGTGGCTTGAATAAAGTTTGTCGTTGCTCCGATCTGGGCTGACAAAATCGATATGGGCTGAGACTGTGTGGGCGCTATCGACGGAGGGCAGTAAGATAGATTTTCAATTCGCGTCATAGCGGGAAAGAATTCGAAAATGAGGGAGAAAAGGCGATATCATGGGGCGTCGAAAAGCAAGATCACGGGCTAACTACACTAGGCGTCGACTCCCGGTGACGGTAGAACGCGTGATGCGAGCGATGGATGGATGATGAAGCCCCGTAATCTGGAAGAATTGACGCGCGAGCTGCCTCCGAATTAACCCAGCTATGCACCTCCGAATGCGGAGCCCGCACACGCGGTCCAGGTTGCAGCAAGGTGAACTCGGTTACATTGGGAGTTTGTCGGTGGACGTAGGGAAAGTAACTATCGAGGTAGAGGGTCCGGTATCCCCAATGTCGACGAAATACCGAAGGTTGGCTCAGAGAAATTGTGCCAGCGCCTGCGATGTGGATTCCAAGCAGGTAAAAAGGGGGAATGAAGATAATCAGGCCTTCATTGGAGTCAAAATTTATGTAACGGAGCAATATAACGCACGGGATGACCAAACCCGCCTAGAAAGTAACTCGATCCCATTCAATCAGATTGTATGAGCTGGTAGCAGCCGTCTAATTGTAGGTCCTCGGGGGAAAGTGGCGAAATATTTGGGGGCGCATTGGATCTCCTTTACTTTGCTCGCTGGCAGAGATGGCATTGTTGCGGAAAAAACTATCGTGGTAGTACAACGACCAGAGCGTTGAAGTTCACATTTCGTGATGCATGTGACCAGCCGCAGTTTGCCGACGGCCCGTCCTTCAGCTCCTAAAAGCACTCAACTATATTCTCTCGTCGTTTTCGGTCTTCATTGCAAAATAGGACCAGCGATAGTGAGTACGTCACCGGAATTGATGAATATTTAAGGACACATTCCTCGTCCTCGATGCTTTTTATCTCGCGAGGATAGCGACCTTGCTGGCACATACGGTTATTCATAAACCTTCGCAACCAGCCTCACGCATGCGAGGGCTCTGGCGGTGTCTCGAACTCAGCGAGTCTGTATTTATTCGTATGTTCCCGAATCACATACACTCTCTAGCTGGCAAGGGCATTTCCTAGATGGATACTCTCAATCTCCTCGAATGAGACGGAAGTTGGAAAAATGGTCTACGCGAACTCCTTCTAGTTGCGCATCCGCTTTCTGTTAAAGAACGCCGCGGATTCATGGAAGGGGAAAGCCGGCACTTTCCCGGGTTTTCTATAGGTTATTGGATAATAACATCCTCAGCTCGTGCACGATGGGTAAAAAGGCAACTTTGGCTATCAGGTAACGGAGCTGAGAGCCGTAAAGAAAGAGGTATGTTCCTTGATGTCGAATCTCAACCCAGTATAGGTCGGCTCATTTAATTTTTATTGCTTCTTCGTGACCAGAGAATATGGGCGGCATTTTTGATGGGCCACAGTTTTTGTTGGCCAGCGCCTGCGAGTACGGATCGAAGAAGTTTCGATTTCGTGTTCGGGTCTGGGGGTACCCAATAACGCACCAGCGCTCAGCAACCACCTATCGAACTTCAACCTCCTTCGCCACCGCGTACGCTTGGACAGTCGGATAAAATGATGTACGACCCAAAAGCTGAAGTGGAAGTCGACGAATAGCGGGAAACACGACTCGCGTTAGCTAGTCTTTGCATTGACTGCGTTCGACACGAACACGCCCACCCTCTTCTCCTCGCCTTCATCTCTTTCACCAGTCACTGTACCTTCCTCGCCTTCATCAGTCTCTGCGTTGGCGCCACCACCGGTAATGCCTCAGACTGCGTCGCCTTCGACAACGGCATTATACACTCTCTTTTTAAGTTATATCTTATCTTCTTGTACAACATTTTCCTGGTTATCTTTACACAGTCCGTAAGTAATAATATACATTAGTACACATGCCAATTTGCTAAGAGATTGGCGGTCGCGTTCGCGAGCTACGCGCTCATCGTTGTGGTGCGCCTTTGATGGTGCGATTACCAAATATGGACATTTGATTACAAATCAGAGCCGACTTTATAATTTTAATCATTTCATGTTAGTTGCTCAAGTTGAAGGTGAAAATAGAATAAAGAACAAAGGTTGTTGACTGAAGGTTCACGAAGATTCACTGAAGGTTCATCGAAGGTTCGTCGAATGTTCGTCGAATGTTCAGTACACACGAACCTCATTCAAGTTTAATCTTCATTGCCATGTTGCAGAGTTTACTCCATTGTTTCTCGGGAGATACGGAAAGGATCATATTCATTAGAGCGACGTGTTACAAAAAAGCGAAAAGGTAAAAAAAACGCGACGAGATACAAATACAAATGAAATATGAAAAAACGCCTAGATGATCATAGGGCAACCGTCCTGGGGACAACGGAAACGCGTGAAGGTATTGTTCTGGGCGTACTGGATAAACGAGGCCCCTAACTGTTCCTTCCAATCCCTGGCAGGCCGACGCGCTTTGTTCCACCACATCGCCTTGTGGACCATCGCACCAGAACCTGATATCCTCCAAGAATTGGCCGAAGGGCCCAGCTTTCCACGGAGGATTGGCATAGTAAGGATCTTCCCGACGACGTTGTCAGGTGGAATATCAGATGCGATAGGCGGTAAAACATGTTCCCGCAGGCAGCCTATGTCAAACCACATGCTGCAACTAGGACAATACCTCTGAATGACCTTCTCTGGTTCATATTCCTGACGGCAGAGGCAATGGTCATTCAGCCCCTAAGAGAAGAATGTTATCTCTAGTTTAAACGCGGCAAATATGATAATACCTTCATCGTTCCATCGTAATGTAACTTGAACCTATAATACCAAGTTTGGGAGCTAACGGGCTTCTCGACGATATATTCCGTGTCTCGGAACTTGACGACCTCGCAAAGGCCTTGGGGACGATCAGCATGAATTTAATCTGGCATACAATGACGTACCTCGGACGCCTGAGCTTTCCACCACCGCTGGGTTGTGGGACTTCATAAGTTCACATGGTCCCAGAAGATGATAAGGAGCGCTGATGAAGACTGGGAGATCAGACATGATTTGCGGAGGGACAAAAAATCTTACTTCGACATAGGGAACTCCTTGGCAGCATCGGCAGCGGTATAGAACCATTCTCCAACGACCCAGGTTACCTTATTTTCGTCGTCACGACGGAGGGAATCCACCGTCATCTTCCAGTACTCTTCATCACGTCTGCGACCTTCTTGTCGCACAACGATTCTATGAACCCAGCATTAATGGTACGATAATCACAGTGCAAGATAAAGGGCTTCGCACACATCACCTGGCGTTACTATCTTCCCGCCAACCTCCATTGCGTCCTC
>KN831792.1:269023-423127 GCA_000827355.1 Hebeloma cylindrosporum | reverse complement strand
ATATCTCGGGAACTGGACCGCCAAATTTGCTCAGATTTGGCATGGAGTATCTATATATATATATAAGTAAATGTAGATACTCAAAACTGGAAATTTTTAGGACAGCAAAACTATCCCATACTTTATGGATAGTACTAATCAGAGGGGTCCTTGGGCTTGATCGTCTGCTTGGAACTGGATGCTTCAGCATTTACCTTCGTCGACGCGGCCTGCTTCCTTTTCGACGGCTTGGGCACCGTCTTCCCTCCCTCGACGCCTTCCGCGTCGACCACCTGGTCCTTCGCCTTCGGCTTCGGGTTCTTGGCGCTCGGCTTCTTGGTGTTCCTCTTCTTGCCCTTTGCCTTTGCCCCATCCTCTGGGTCCTGAGAAAGCTCTGCAAGAGCGTCGTCGATCAATTTTTGAAGCTCGTCGTCGTCGTCGTCGTCTTCTTCATCCTGTCGTCCCTTCAGAAGCGTTTCCATGACATTGTCCTTGGCTTTTTTCACGAACGCGTTCATCATGGTCGTTTTCTCGTTCGAATGGCCGTGCATAATGATGTCGGTGGTGTTGAGGGCGAGTAGATGATACACGTGGACCGTTTTTTCCTGCCCGTATCGCCAGGCTCGACCATCAGTTTGCGTCGCCGGGGTGCTAGACCATCCAGGGTCCTACGAAATATTAATATCCAAATAGTTCTTCGGAACGAAAATGTACTTACGAGGTGGATGACATTCCTGGCTTCAGTCATGTTGAGCCCCGTGTTCCCGACGGACGTGAAGAGCAGAACGCGGCATTCAGGATCATGCCTCCAGAGCTCGAGGTTGTCGTCGCGTTGCTTGGGCGTCATCGCCCCGCTGAGGATCTGGTGCTTGATGCCGTGGACATTGAGCGCCTGCAGAGATTGTCAGGGAAATAAAGGGCTTTAACGATAAACATACCGAAACCAGAGTTGGCGTGATTGATGCAAATTGGAAGGACACGAGCGTCTTGTCCATCTGAGATGGTTTCTCGCCTTCTGGGACGGGCGGAGCTTCGGGGAACTTCATGCAAGCGTCGTTCTCCGGGTCGACGAAAGGGGGCGGGGCCAGGTCGTTTGAGTTGATGTGTTGAAGAAGCCGGATGAGGCCTTTCATCTTCGACCCCGCGCGCGCCTCGAAATCTGCGACGGATGTGTAGACTGGCCAATCGATGTCTGCCGCGCGGTTCTCATGTATGTCAGGGAGTGGAACGTCAAGCAGCATCCGATATTTCACGAGGAAGCTCTGTCAATTGCAGCTCAATCAGAAGGCCTTCCGGGAACGCCAACGAAATACCACACGCACCTCAAACACTACCTCCAAAGACCACACCTTCGACTCTCCGCCAGCGACATGCAACTCCTTGTGGAGTAGGGCGTGTTCCCACTCTTCGAGGAGAATGAGGAATTGCGTCACCAGCTTCGGCGGAAGGTTGGTGATCAAATTGCCCTCGCTGTCTTTGGAAGTCGTCGTTCGCCGAATAATCGCCGCGCCTATCAACATCTGGAGTTCGCGTACAAAGGCGTACTTGTGCGCCTTGATCAACGCGAAAGAATCCGCCGTATCGACCGAGAGTCCTTTTTGAATGGCCTGCTGCAACTTCGCGAGAGCTTTCTGACGATCCTCGACGGTCGTCGCCTTCCGGGCCTGCGAGATCTTGCGATTATGCTCCAGCTCCAGATTTTTCCCGGCCTGTCCACAGCAAGCCGGAATCCGAAGAATGCGCGCGATGTTGAGAAGGTCCTATATAATAGCCAGCCCGTTTGAGTCAGTATACGGCAGTCCGGGAAGACCGCGAGCAGGTCGTACCTTGGCGTTGCTGTGCACAGGCGTGGCGGATGCGCCTATGACAGCCAGCGAATTCTTCGCGACCCTTACCGCACCCACGAAATGCCTGCTCTTTTCTCCTCGGTATTCATGGATTTCGTCCACGGCGAAAAGACACCATTCCCTCGTGAAAAGAGTCGTCTTTCGTTTGGAAGACGCCTTTTTCACGTTGTAATCGCTGTCAGGTGGGTTGCCACCCATCCGTTGCGACATCGTGAACCTCGCACCAGCAAGTGTCGCAAACGCCTGCATCTGAAGTTAGAGGGGCAACGATGAGGTGTCGGATGAACTTACACTTTGTGTAATGAGAACGATGCGGAACGGCATTGGGGTTTTCGACTGGCACCACGCGCTCTTGGGGTCGGTGAAGAACGTCTCGATTTCCGCCTCCGTTCCAGGCAGTTGGTAGTAATCGATCGATTTCTTGCTGAAGAAGACTTTAATCTCCCGGATCCACTGTTCCATCAATGAAGTCGGGACGACGATGAGGTGGGGGGAGTCTGGGATCTTCTCCTTCGTTTGGAAAAGCAGCTTCGAGGCTAGGCGACGGAGGTGAGCTCATGTACACGTCCAGATGGTCTCAGCGCTCCCGGAAGGCCATGACGGCATGTGTGGTTGCGTGTTGAAATCCAACAACACAACCGGCCTCACGACCTTCCAGGAATGCCACAGTGAAATAAAACGCACCGAGAATGGGAGGCCTTATTCGACCCTCACCCTGCTCCGAGAACCAGACCGTAGCGAGGAAGGCAATAAACGCCATAATTTGGGCGCTCTTGCCTAGGCCGACGTCGTCGGCCAGGCAGACGTTCATCGCACCACCACGTTGCTGCACAAACAGCTTGTCCACCATAGCCGCCACGCCGCAGAGTTGGTGCCATTGGAGAGCCAGTGGGAGGAGGCCCTCTGCGCCTTGCGTCCATTTCAGGTTGTCGGGGTCGTCCCAACTGTTGATAGTCGTGTCCTTGGACCGGTACCTGGCGAACAGCGGGGGGCGGCCTTCCGGGAAGTCCAGTAGCGCGCTCAACTCCTCGAATGTCTTGCCCGCGAACGCGGTGACGCCCATGTCGTCCTCGCCGGCGAAGATATCTCGGAGGTCATCGTTATCGTCGACAAGTAGCGACCCTCCTTGCCCGACATCGTCCCGTGCCGATAACTCTTGAAAGTGGTCGGTGAGGGTCGAGAACAGCGTTTGAAGGTCGCTTGCATCCATCGTCGACGCAACAATTTTCTTCTTCCGCCCGCGCTTATTGGCCTTGTCCGCTAATAACATTCAGTTCGATCGCAAATTGGGTTCTGTAGG
Source organism: Hebeloma cylindrosporum (assembly GCA_000827355.1). Classification (NCBI taxonomy): domain Eukaryota; kingdom Fungi; phylum Basidiomycota; class Agaricomycetes; order Agaricales; family Hymenogastraceae; genus Hebeloma; species Hebeloma cylindrosporum. The sequence continues at coordinate 420,001 of KN831792.1, read as the reverse complement.
GAACAAGGTGACGCACCTTTCTCTTCCGCATCTGTGACAGTATCCTTCGCAACACGCAGGCGTTGGTCGACTTCGAGGCCCGCAGCCTCGGCGGCTCCCGCAATCATTGCTTCCCACACCTGCAGCTCCACCTCTTTCAGGGGAGCCCAGGTGATCGTGCGGCGGACTTCCGCGATCTTCTTTAGGGCCAACAACACGGTCGCCGGGTCCCAAACGTCTTTCTTTTCCAAATCTGCGCACAATTAAATTGAAAATGAACACAATAAACCCAGAGAAATTCCTTACCATCCATCAGCTTCTCAAACGATGACCACAGCCCAACACCTGGCTTCGAATGTTTCCCCTTCGCATCCATCGGTCCAAACAAAATCTGAACCGCCCGTTTCCAAACACGTTTGTGACGCGCGTGCGCCTGGGCAAGGAGCATCTTGAAAGCGGGGCGTGCCTCTTTCCTCAAAAAGGCGCCGTTGCATGCGTGATCGCCGAATAAAGCCTGGCAGACATTGGTGGTGATCGCCACCGACACAAGCATGTCGAGTTCGGGGAAGGTGTCGTCGGCTTGTTGGCACATCATCATTTGGGGGAGGCAATCGTTGTCGCGAAGGGCGTTGTCGACGGCCTGATTCACCTTCGGCATGAGCTTTTTGTACCAGCGTACCCACGCGGCGCGATGAGGCGCAAATGCGGCATCCGAATCATCGGCATCGATAAACACCATGCGCCCTGCAAGATCATGGGCACGGGCGGCATCGATGAACTCGGCAATCAGACGCGAATCCGCCCGAGTCAGCCCTTTGGGGAGTGGGTCGTCCTCGACGGCCGAAGGAGCGTAGTCGATCCCGAACACGGCCAGCGTATCTGCAGACTCCCAACCATTTCCGGAAGCCCCGTCGAACTGCGAAGACAAGAGAAAGAAGACACAAGACGAGACCTTCCTGGTGGGCATAGCGACTGTGGAGTAAACGACGGTTAGAAGTTAGGAGTGAGAAGTTGAAAAGAGCGTGTGGGGGGGGAAGAAAAAAAGAACTGAAAAGTGGGCGGCATTATATGCCCCTCATGTTTTAGGGCAGGCTGCCATTTGCTTCGTCTCTTGTCATTTAGGCTTCTGATGGGTGATGGCTGGGATGGACAAACCGGTGTGTATCACGTGATTTGGTAAGTTCACAAATGACGCATTTTTAACAATTCGACATCGATGACGTTACCGGGTAGCGGGAGTTCCTCCCATGGCATTCTATGTCGATCAACACCGTGAGCTTCAATAATAACGACAGCGCCGAATGAACCCCCTTTGTCATGGTCGACAAAGACCGCGTGTTCACCAACCAGTGGATGGTGATCCCAGTCGACCAACACCGAATCCGCTGACACGCCCAGCATATGTAATCGTAATGAACCTCATCCGGACAACTGCTTACTAGGCACTGGTGGGTGGTCGACTAGGAGGACCAGACGGCCAATGCTCTACCATGCGGAACACCCATGCGGCATTGGGTGATCTGTCCGTGGTGCTCCCAGTCGACCAAGGCATACGGCATCCGTTCACGCAAGGAAATCACAGATTCTCGCTGGTGCTCGTGACCGACAGTCCTGTTGAACGCTCTGTGGTCATCCCGGTCGACCTACATATGTTCTTGCTCTTGCTCGACGAGGCTGTTTCATGAGCTGATCAATGCCATGGTGTCAAGGTGATGGTTCCCTTGGCGGGTTCAGTTTCAGTATAAGGTTCGTTCGCGTAACGAAGGCCCGATAATAAGTAGCGATTACCGGACTCACGAGATACGTGCACGACCTCCAATTTTGTAGTAAATATCTATTTCAGAGTTTTGTCGCCCTCAGCCCCAACGTTAAATAAGTACGTTACGTTATTTGAGATTAAATATGCTGTTCACCTCGCTGTGTTCTTCCAAGAACTAAGCAATTAAGCATCCATGTTCGATCACCCCCTTCATCAAGAAAGTTTTAGTACATTTTCTTCTATCCTACGTGGCCCCATTCAATCACCTATTAACTTGTCAACCCATTGAACGACGACATATTGAGAGCGAGCACATACCTGAGTTCCTCGCAGGCCGAATCGACGTCCAGCGTTTTCTCCTTCCTGAATCTTCCCCTGCCATGCTCGTAACACTCGCTCTCGCCGAAGTCGTAAATGTGCAGCGTTTTGTGTGCATACCCATCGGGTCGAAATCCGTGGACCGTGTAATGTTGGCGATCATCAGTGCGACTCCAATGAAGGCCGCGTCTGTGGGTCAATTAGCACGGAATGGGAAAGAAAAGGAAATGAATGACAGAATACTTACACCAAAACCCACGTATACGACGCTACGACTTCGTCGGGGACCCTCGTCAACGCATCCTCGATTAGCGCCCGGGAGGAAACACGATCTTTCTTTCCTACGGCCGCGGTAACAACTCGGATGTCGGCGTTGGAGACTACAGACAACGATGAGTTAGCCAAAGATGAGTTACTGAACGCTTACCATTCATAGTGCTGATGGTGCACGACGAACGAAGTCAGAAAGATCCACGCGAGTGGTGTAAATTACGCGCTGGTAAGAAAAATAAATAAATATTTACTTACGATAAGATAAATCCTCCCGCGCAACGTGTTGGAACGTGATGGCTGGGTCAGTGGTCGACCGGGAAGGCGTTGCTCCCTGGTGCAGTGGGGTTGGTCAACTGAGTGACTACTGCTCAATTTTCTGTGGTCGACCAGGAGCACGAGCTCCATCTGTGCACGGGCAACCGATGGTGAACCATACGGTGAACAGTGGGTGGTGCTCCCAGTCGACCATAGAGCATGGGTCAGCATCCGTTCACAGAACGAAGTCTCAAATTCTCGCTAGCGCCCAGATCGACCATGAAAGTCCTGTCGAACGCTGAGTGCTGATCTCAGTCAATGCAAACGGCAGTCCATGCCGCCCAACGTGCGCTCCGGGTCGACCTACGCAATGTGTAGCAGTGATGATTGGTCGACTGAGATTGCCATGCACACCACTGATCTGCGATGCGATGCGCGCTCATCCGCTCGTCTTCCCAGACGGCCAGAGCGGGGCACGCCCAGCTGTTACGCAATGCTTACATCATTTGTAACCCTAACCTAGGGTTAGGCTATATCTACGTACCACAGTGTCTTATAACCCTAAAGTCCCACAACCCAGCGGTGGTGGAAAGCTCAGGCGTCCGAGGTACGTCGTTGTATGCCAGATTAAATTCATGCTGATCGTCCCCAAGGCCTTTGCGAGGTCGTCAAGTTCCGAGACACGGAATATATCGTCGAGAAGCCCGTTAGCTCCCAAACTTGGTATTATAGGTTCAAGTTACATTACGATGGAACGATGAAGGTATTATGATATTTGCCGCATTTAAACTAGAGATAACATTCTTCTCTTAGGGGCTGAATGACCATTGCCTCTGCCGTCAGGAATATGAACCAGAGAAGGTCATTCAGAGGTATTGTCCTAGTTGCAGCATGTGGTTTGACGTAGGCTGCCTGCGGGAACATGTTTTACCGCCTATCGCGTCTGATATTCCACCTGACAACGTCGTCGGGCAGATCCTTACTATGCCAATCCTCCGTGGAAAGCTGGGCCCTTCGGCCAATTCTTGGAGGATATCAGGTTCTGGTGCGATGGTCCACAAGGCGATGTGGTGGAACAAAGCGCGTCGGCCTCCCACGGATTGGAAGGAACAGTTAGGGGCCTCGTTTATCCAGTACGCCCAGAACAATACCTTCACACGTTTCCGTTGCCCCCAGGACGGTTGCCCTATGATCATCTAGGCGTTTTTTTTACTTCATTTGTATTTGTACATCGTCGCGTTTTTTACCTCGTCAATTTTATTTTTTGTATCTCTCCTCTATTTGATCATTTTCATATCATCACTGGAGAAACAATTGAGTACACTCTGCAACATGGCAATGAAGATTAAATTTAAATGAGGTTCGTGTGTACTGAACCTTCGGCGAACATTCGACGAACCTTCGGCGAACCTTCGGCGAACATTCGACGAACCTTCGACGAAGGTTCAGTGAATCTTCGTGAACCTTCAGTCAACAACCTTTGTTCTTTATTCGATTTTCACCTTCAACTTGAGCAACTAACATGAAATGATTAAAATTATAAAGTCGGCTCTGATTTGTAATCAAATGTCCGTATTTGGTAATCGCGCCATCAAAGGCGCACCACAACGATGAGCGCGTAGCTCGCGAACGCGACCGCCAATCTCTTAGCAAATTGGCATGTGTACTAATGTATATTATTACTTACGGACTGTGTAAAGATAACCAGGAAAATGTTGTACAAGAAGATAAGATATAACTTAAAAAGAGAGTGTATAATGCCAGCAGAAATGGTTAGTACAAGATACTACACTTGACAACGGTCAACAAACACATTTTCGATGTTTTTGGACCGCGAGATCATGATTTCAAATCATGCCGGGCGGCGGCATATCACGTGTAGAAAGCCGCGGCCTAAGCCCAAGGCTTAGGCCGGCTTGGGCTTTTGACGGCCTAAGGCTCGGGCTTTGATTTAGTCAGGCCCTCGTCAGGCCGAGCCGGGCCAAGCCGGGCCCGCACATCACTAACGCTTACGATACCTCTCAAGAAATAAAGGTGTGTTTCTGTTCCCCCTGTACCTTTTCCATTATGCTCATTCCGCCACATATATTTTTCCCATAGCAGAAGAAGAACGACGGAAAGGCGAACAACATTCCCTGGCCACGCGAATGGCGTTGCAGTAGAGCAAGCAGCGTCGAGAATTTGTAGAAAATCGAGCGCTGATAAACCAGGAAAAATTGTCATTCAGTTTCCTGGTTCCTCGAGCGAAAGAATGACAAGTCGGATGTAGAGGTTAGGTCCAGTGGGCGAGTACCCTTCGTACTAACGCACAAACTTCCACCAGCGAGAGCCTATGTGAACACTAGTCTGCGGTGACACCCAAGGCATCGGAGGAACCAGTGAAGATGACATTGAGATTGGAGAACATGATAGCGAGAGGAAAAGAGAAAAAACCAGGGAAGAAACAATGGCCGGGTATCAAAGGGAAGCCTAGGCAGACGAATCCAATTGTCCGCAAAAAGATGTGAAGCCTTTACGATTTTGCATCTCTTTTGGAACACAAATATGAGCGAAAGGCAGAACCGAGGATAAAAAGGAAACACTGGGCTACCTCGATGTCAAAGTCAATCAGCAAAACATACATAATTGAAGCACGGCCTTGAAAGAATTCCTGACTCACGACGGGGTATCTCGATTCTCCCCCACATCTGATGTGGGTCTCATTTTAGGACTTGATGAAAACCCGACAAGGAAAACCACGGTGGGGGAAATGTAGATGGATACTTCCCTTTCAACACCAGAGTTAAGCCACATAACATAGGACTTTCCATGAAGGAGGGGAACGAGTATGCCCAGACGGAGCTTTCCGCTAAGACCCGGTTCAGGTCAGAAATCACATCGTTGATAATGAATTTACAGAGTCTTACCCACCAGTATACGTTTAAACATTATCTCATGAATGTAAGGTGGAATAGTAGCAATGCGTTCGTCGAGGGAAGACGGGAAGAATAAGCGTGACGTTGGAATTTTTTTCTCGTGGGAAACCCGGAACTCTGTACATTCGGACCCGAAGCCCGACGCCGCAACGCAACCCTACGCAACCCCAAAGTTCACAGAACTTGACTGTATTAAAGTCCCCCCCACTTCTCCTCTAAGACGCTGGTAAGAGGCAGATCTCTGTTTTGACGGGAAAACGCTTGGTGTTGTCTAAAGAAACGCATCAGAGCATACAATTGAAAGTTAGAACCTAGCAGCTGATTATTGTGCGTGGCCGTGAGTACTATAACGGCGTTTTTGCCTCTTGAATTATACCCAATCACCTGTTCAACATTCTGATAGGCAAACTTCGCCATCCCAACAGGTGAGAGAAATGGAATCATCATAGGTTTGACCATTTTTTCTGTAGGACGAAGTGATTAGACTAACAGGACGCTGCAAGATCCAACCCATGACTCGGATATGAAATTTTGGGAAGAACCAAGCACTTCGTCAAAAATACTGATTTCGCAACATCGCCATCTGGCAAAAAAAGCCATCTCTGCTGACGATAGGGCTTTCCCGTATCCGCACTTGTCTCGTTGTCAAGATTCGGGCTCGTCGGGGAATTTCTCGACATATGGAATCTGGGGCGTCTCCGATTCTCCGGCAATCTAATATGACATTGCAACTTCGCAACGCGCTTCCGCTCGAAATCCTTGGCGAATATTTCATGCGGTCATATCCAATTCATACTTATCGCGTGAATATAGGCCATAGCTACTTCCATCCTGATCCCTCGAGACATTCCCTGAATCCCACTCGACTGAGGTTTTTCAGTTCGAGCTCGAGGTTACTAACATGGGCGAAAGGTTTCCAAATTGTCCGTATCACTTACTGTCTCCAGAGGATACATTAATTCGCTCACTTGGCGGCCTTCAGATGGAAATGCGAAAGGAACCCTTAACTGATCACAGGGGACTAATTGAAGATGCTCACCCAGCAGGCCCCTGGTCGCATGCAACTTTGGCTTCATATTCATATATAGTACGACAGATAGACTGTGATTCGCGAAGTATCTATCCGCCTTCCCTTCCCTCTCCATCCAAGCGACTGCCATCTCATTATTTGGAATCGTATCCGGTATGGATGACTTTGCCTCGTCTTCCCGTTATTTTCCTTGCAGTCCACCGGATAAGGAGCGTATGGAGCGAACAGGATTTCGTCAATATCCGCGTTGCAATGTGTCACAACTACACGATGACGGACGCCCTACTGACCGCCGCAGTGCTCACTACCCTCTAACGTCGAAGAGCCCGTCACAACTACACGATACCATCACGCCGACAAAATGGTCCCATTACCATCCGAAGACTAAGGAAATTCTCGATCGTTCTTACATCTTACGCCCTGCATCTGTGTTACCTCCAATGAACTCCAAACAATCCTTAGGAGATCCCACCCTCCGCGTTGCTGATGCTCCCCACCTTCGTTCCGTTCCACATTCCCGTACCAAACCGCGACCCATTTCCCTCTTTCCAATTCCCCATTCAGAATCCCCTCTTTCTCCGTTGATCCCCTCTTTTCGCTCGCCTTCTCGATTATCCACCTCGCCCGATAGACTTTCCAGAACCGACCCCCAACCTCCATCTCCTGATATCGAAACGGCCATCGGATTACCCCCCAAATATACACTACAACTTAACCTCCCGGGAGATTGTTCGAGTCTTCTCATTCTTTCGGAATATGGATTCGGTATTTCCGATGAGGATTCGGATACTAGAAAAGTGCAGGACAAAAGCTACTCCCCGGCGTCTTCCTCACCCACCAATACCACTGCCTCGGCGAGGAGGCGATCGAAGGACACTCTCCCTAGTCCCATCGAAAACTCGCCTGGTGTTGCTTCCCAAGCACCTCATGATCCACCGCCTGGCCAGCGCCTGTCGTCCTCGTATTTCAATTTCGACACGGATTCGAGTGACAGTGACGCTACTCAGATCGTCGTGGTACACCGGAGGTTAACGACGTCTACGAACTCGTCTAAGACGGGGAAGAAACGTGGTAGTCGCCCCTCAACGCCTCGATCCATCCATCCTCCTGCGAGGTCCAGTCGCAATTTCATACGTTCCCCATACCAGCCGAGGCGACCGAACAGTCGCAATTCTCCCTCGCTCCATCTCAGAACTTCGACACAATGCTCCCACTCACGTCAATCCTCTCGACAGGCGCACGACGTAGCGTCTATCCTGGACTCTTTATCCCCCGCAAGGCCTTTAGTACCGCTGCCCCAGAAACAGTACCGTCAGCGACACAGGAGACTCCCGCCAGCGTTAGCGGCACTCACCCCACCAAGCCTTTTCTCTCCACCCGCCACCTTCTCCAGAAATCGCGCCTATACATCTTCCGTGAAGAAAAGAAATCCCATTTCCCCGTCTTCTCCTACTTCGAGTTTCTACAGTAACACCGGTGCCAGTATCCAGGTTGATATTTCACAAGTCGTGTCGCGCACCATGTACACCCCGTCGCATTTCCAACCGGCCGCCGATCCAGAGTCGCCGCCTTTTGGCATCACCGTTAATAGCGTCCCGCTCGACGTGGCCGACCAGGCCCATACTCCCCCCGCTGCGGCTGAGCACTGGCCACGTACGCCTTTTGCGGATACGTTCCAAGAGGAACAGGAGTATCTATACAATGAGGGTATCATGCAGGGAACCAACGGAGTGCGTAAGAGCGAAAGGCGACAGGGCTGGAGTGGAGAATGGAATCAACCCTGTATCGAGGACGTTATTCAGAAGTTACGTACGATCTGAACACTTTTTCGAAACCTTTTTGTGTATTCGCTTCAAAGCCTCTCGTTTGTTGAACTCGGACTATGCTTTTTCTCCAAGCGTAACTGCTTGGTTTCTTTTCATGTATACCTTTGTCGACCCTTGAAACGATGTATGTAAATGTAAGGACTCGAACTGTTGTCGTAAACAAGAAACAGATACCGTTCTATCGTTCCATGCTTGTTCGAGTGTTTGCCTCAACCATTCACCCGCGGTCAATCCTGAATTAAAACGTTGCGTGGGTTTAATTTCCAACGGCCGCGGTGGACATCCAGGAACATTTCCTCAGGGCAATATGGGAACATGGAGTGCGAAATATTTCTAGCAAAAATAGTCAACGCGTCGCCGACGCTACGGATGGAGTGTCGTGAGATTGGCTAAAGTTAAGGGGAGCCGGGCCCGAGTACTTGAACCAAAGTTTACGAACGTTGCCATTCACAGTTCGGGACGGGTACGTACCACGAAGAGATCCTGTTAATGCTATCCCCGAGACGCGTCAGCAAGGGGATATGACCGAAAAAAAGAAATTGTAAATCCTCCAAGTTAATGGTCGAATAGTTGATATACAGGTATGCTTAAAATTGTAAGAATCTGGGAGGTGGTGGCTGAGATCAAAGCCTCGATCGCGGCACTGGACCAATTCCATCGAGGATGGGCACAATCGCCTCCGCAAGAAGGGTGGGCTGTTCCTGCACAACCTTGGACCCAAAATAGTTCAAGAACTAGATATTTTGCGCAAGATCTGGACTTACCAAGTGTCCAGCGTCCTTGACCTTGGTAACCGATGCCACGATTCGTCCCTCCTTGGCGTCGCTTAGCGAGTCCCGAATAAAATCGGGACTGAAAGGATTGAGAATGAGAAATGACCGCGACAACAACCTAAAAGAAGCGAACGTACACGAAATCGTTTCGGGCGCCCCATATCAGGTGAATGGGGAGCGTGTGGCAAACGCGACCGAGGTGTAGTGCACCTTCGAAATGAGGTTCAACGTCCGGGTACGAGATCGCTTCTTGCTTTCGGTCGCACTTTAAAGCGACTTCGCCCGAGGGTAAGGTTTCGAGCCCATGGTCCTAGGAGAAATTAGTAAAGGACGTACAAACCGTAGAAAAAAGGACTCACTACGAGGATTTGAAGCGCTCGTGGGTCCCACAATCCCCAAGGTAAACGTTTCTTGAAATATGCCAGAGCTTGTTCGCGTGATCGCCAGTTGTCGCGTCGCGTGGAGGTGGCAGTGACAGCGAAGTCCATCGCCGACATCCGATCCTCACGTTCTTCGTTGAACACTTCTCGAGTCACAATTGTTGGTTCGATGAGGATCATCGCCACAAAAGGAAGTTCGTTGGATGGAATTCCTTTCGTTGTGAGTAGCCTAGACTCCCCGTTAGATGGCACCGGTTAAGGTCCAAAATGACATACACTGTGGCTGCCCCCGCAGAATGCCCCAATCCAACGATTCGATGGCCTTTCATTCGGGGCGATCTGATGAACTCGGCGATGGCTTCGGACCATTCATACGCAGCTATCAACCATATCTCAGGGATAGCAAAATGTCTGGCCGAGGGAAACTCACAAACACCTTTTGGGCGGAGCTTCAGGGCCTCGCGGTTCAAGACAGCTGCGTCGCCGTGGTTCTGCCAATCGAACGACCAAGCCTCTCGAATACGATACCTCTTGTCCTTGGTATATTGCGACCTGAAGAGATGTTGGATGACCGGTTCCCATTGCTCCTTGTCTGAATTCGTCATTAAAAGAGATCTGGAGGAGCTAGAAAACACGTACGAGAGCCAATGCAATGCGTGAACACCAATGTCAATCCTCCAACGTCATGAGTCGACAACGTCGTCGTATAACGTTTGGCCACAATCTTCAGATGCGAAGGGGCATCGAAAACGTAGGTCTCGATAGCCGGAAGTGTCATCCTTGTTCAAACAAAGAACGAGAACGAGAACCACTTTCAAGACTATTATAAGAGCCCATTCGTGGTGGTTACGGATGCGGTTAAAAAAAGTTCCCGATCAACCGATCTGGTTAGGGTTTCTATCATTATGTGATCTGTTTATCAAACCGGTGTTAGGCTTACAACATACTTGGCAAGCACGAAAAAATGAGACTGGCAATTCAGTTTGAACGCAACTCCTCCCACCATGTGGCACATTTCACAGACAGACCGATGGTCTTCACATGGATGAGGATACTTACCGATACAGAATCTGCCATTTCACGGTCATGCACGGTCATGCTATAACACCAGGCGCGGCCTGCGGCCATGCACGGTGATGCCGCGCGGTCATACACAGTGTAGGCGGCCATGTCAAGACGAGGCGAAGTGTTTTTTGGGGTGCGTCAAGGTGAGAACTCGGGGTTTCTGCGGAAGACAAGACTTGAACTCGGAAATTGACGCATTTCGATGGTGTAGTTATGTACGTCCGTACCTGGAAAAATCTTTGCTTACATTTCGCCCAACACCTCTGAGCCGCATCGTCATTTGGTCGCCGCATCTTCCTGGATTCCTTGGATTTTCTCGATCTCCAGATATTCTTTCCATCACCGAAGCGCAAGAAGTTCTCGACAGTGTGTATTCCATAGAGAAAGGTGTGGCTTCGCCTGATTTTTGTATCCTTTTCCGGGACGGCAAGATAAGTTGTAACATATCGACATTCTCTTGGAAGAGGAGTACACATTTACCTAGTGAATTCGTATGTTATTTCGTTTTGTTGAAGGTATCACGTGGACCGCCTGGCCTTATCTTTCTCCTCGAAGACGCAAGTGAGAAGTAATATCACACCATGCGATGCTCCAGTGGGAACGCGTAAGTCAGACCACTCATTTCTCTCCCTCCACGATGGCGTCGACCACCAGACCTCCGTCGCAATCAGACATTACCTACCATCCGGATCGTGAGAAGTGGCAGCAGCGCACTACCCAGAGGCTCTCTGACGACCCAAGCCTTACAAGCGTACCATTACCGGAGGGCTTTCCAAATCAGATCCACTCACCTCTGGTGTGGGAAGGGAAAGACTGGAAGAACGAGGCGCAGTGGGTATTCACGCTCACCCCCGAACACCTGGTGGAAATAGATGACGCCGTAAAGCATTTCCATGGCGAGTCCCTGTCGCATTCGAAAATTCATTCAATTATACATACTAACTATCTTGTAGGACTTGGGCTTCATTTTGGATATATCTCCGCGCAGACGTTTCCATTACCTACTCTCGGCCCTGCTTTATTCGAGTTATCCAAGGAATTGCACCAAGGGCGTGGCTTCTTTGTGATTCGCACCATTCCCGTCGACTCATATTCCAAGGAAGATAACATCTTGATCTACGCTGGAATTTCCTCGCACATCGCCGATACCCGAGGATTGCAAGACAAAAACGGAGGAGTCCTTTCGCACATCAAGGATCTTTCACGAACTCACTTCAAAGACGCCATTGGTGGTCCTGCCTATACAACCGACAAGCAGGTCTTTCACACCGATCAGGGAGCGGACATTGTGTCGCTGTTCGCTTTGCAGACCGCGGCGGAAGGTGGGACTTCGAGGATCAGCAGCAGTTGGAGGGTATACAATGAACTCGCAGCAACTAGACCTGATTTGATCAACGTCCTCTCTCAACCGTGGCCGGTAGATGAGTAAGTCTTTGTTCGTGAATTTTCCTGGATCATTCCAATCTAACCATTCTCCCTCAGATTTGGACGTGACCCACCAGTAACCCATCGCCCGCTTCTCTACTACATCGACTCGAAGATTATCATCCAGTATGCTCGCCGGTACTTTACCGGATTCCAGCATCTCCCAAGGTCGAAAGACATCCCCCCAATAACAGAAGCGCAGGCAGAGGCTCTTGACGCTTTACACTTCCTAGGCGAAAAGTTCTCCCTCGGCCTCAATTTCCAACAAGGCGACATTCAATACATTAACAACCTCAGCATATTTCACGCAAGGGATGGATTCACTGATAGTCCACAGAAAACGTATGGTATTTTCTCGTACCTTCGCTCCATTCCTGATGGGTTGTTCATGTTCTAGTCGACATCTCCTTCGTTTTTGGCTGAGGAACGAAGATCTCGCATGGACGCTACCCGAATCCCTCAAGCGATTATGGAAAAATACGTTTAATGTGAATCCACAAGACCAGACGTTCGCCATTGAGCCGGTGATAAGAGACGCGGTCAAGGGAAAGAGATAGTATATAAATATATGTTCGAGTTAGAGACGTTGGGCCTTCTAAACGTTGAGATTTTCTGTTGGGGCCACCTTCATGGATCATGGTCTAGCATCCCGATTATAATGATAAAAGCTTGATTGTCCAGCGCCATGGTAACAATCTCAAGGCAGTCGGCGCTGATCGACGAGAACTGGCAGTCAGGCTACATCACTCGTCAGCACACAAAACCGTCGGAACATTGCATGGTTTACTTTTGGACGCTTATTCATAGTTTACGTGCTTCGATCTTTGTTAGAATCCAGAGGAATAGACATGGGCATTGAGCCAGTGATATCACGCGTCATCCACGGGGAAGGGCAGATTCGGTTGTCAACACCCCCTGGGATATTTTACACGAAATACCTCTTGTTCGTCACCAACAATAGCCTAAGTGCGTCGTCCATTTTCCTACAAATATGTCAGTTATTTTGACCCGTCACCAATATAAAATCGCGTACCCATCACTGCTCTTTGCCTTTCGTGCCAAATCGTGAACAATCGTGTTAAAAAGAGGATGCACGAGGTAACAAAACCGAAGGTTGGTCGAACCAAATATCCTGTACACCATCGACACGTCGAGTCCTCGGCTGTAAGAAAGGCCCCAAGTGTGAGTCTCCATTTGTCCCACCGCCATATCGAGCTTGGGGCTGAGCGGCAACGTCCAGCATTTTCTGTCGCCCAAGTAGCGCAATCCAGCATGAAAGGAAGAACGGCGGTTTTGAGTTTCCTCCTTGGTTATTTTCTTGATAATGGTCCATCCTCGATCTTCGTACTTTTTCAGCGCTCGCTCTCGCTCTGCTGTGTTGGAATGAAGCACCAATGACCGGCGCTCTTCGAAGGTCGGGCGCGGGTAAAGCGAGTACGCCTTATCATGTGTGATTAAATTCATAACGCAGGCTAGATTCGTGTCGCTACGATCAGATTTTTTGCCTCGGCCAAAATAGAGAAAGAAAACCTACTGGAATGGAAATTCAACAACATCTCAATCGGAGGTCGATCCGACTGAGAGAGGATCAGCTGGATCCTACGACTCGAACCAGATTTTTGGAAATTATAAATGAACGATGGTCCAGCGTATTCGGAATTTATGCTCATTTGGGGCCCATGGCGAGCGTTAGCGCTTAAAGCCTGCGCGAGTGTAAAAGTGTCAGACTGCGGTGTCGAATCCTCCGGTGGACAGTAAATATATCCAATACTCTCGAGCCACAGAGCGATCGGAGCGTGATAACGCCGTTCGACGTATAGATCCAAATCAGATTCTGGATATACTGTGCGGTCGAAAAATTGCAAAGCAGTAGACCCAGAGATGAATGTGCCGGTTTCGAACTGTAAGCGACGAAATTCGAGTATCTGAGGAGAAGTGAAGTAGGGTCCCAATACATGTTCGAGCTGAAATGCGCGCTGAAGGTATGATTTCACTGTATTATGGGCTGCTTTGGAGGTTTGCGAATAGCGATGGAGTTCCACTGGCGAGAGGCAGCGGAAGAAAAAATCATCGGTCGTCGCTGGGCTTCAAATAGTTATAAATGAGCTCTCAAGTTCAGCATACCGCAGTACACATACAGCATTGGGTATCAGCAAGGTATCGGTTGTGAAAACGTGTAAGTTGGGAAACGGTAAGTGCACTGGCGAGGTTGAATCCGTCACGCCGTCATGTGGCGTGACCGACGCGTATCACTGACGTCATGATACGGCAGACGTATTCCAACGGCTAGGCTTCAGGAAAAAAGTAGAAATTATCTAATGATGCATTATATCCAGGTCTGAGAACAAAAGGAAAAGAAAGAGAGTATGTAACTAGAGCAAGCACCCACGCCGTGATGGCAGCCCGCTCCGAATCCCTCTCCCAGTGGTCCTCCTGCCAGAGCGCGCAGAAGATAATCTACCATCAACGGCATCCCGTCTCGACGAGCTCGAAGAGGCCAGCGTTGAATCTCCATCGGATGAGCATGTTATTGGCCAATCGTGATTCTTCGGCGGACGACTGTGCCTAGTAACCTTTCTGGCTGACGAAGAAGAAGAAATAGACAGACCCTCCTCAGGTCTTCGCGGGGGCGCCTCCGGAGATGAATAGGGTTTTCTTCGAGGTTGACCTCGAGTCATGACATCGTCGGAGGACGAGGGACGAGGAAAGGACTCGGACAACTCGTGCTCGTGCTCAGGTTTATCGCCAAGCAATGATCGCGAAGCGCTTTCGTCGGATTCATGGTCCATTCTGGTCTCATTCATACGAGCTCTTAGCTCCTCGAGATCCATTTTGAACGCGATTCTATCGAGGAAGGAAGATGTTATATGGGATGGGGGGGAGGGCAGTAAATATTGCGTGCGAGATGGACCTTGGAAGACGGGATGTCAACACTTCTACTTGATACAAGGACGTTCAACCATGAATACCTTCAGTTTTATCGAAACAGTTGTTGACCGATCGGGTTTTGATCGCTAGTCTGGGCTCGGCTAAAACATAGAGATCAGAGGCGCAAGGGCCTGGAACGAGAAAAAAGAATGCTAACATTTCGAGAAAGAGTGCAAGGTCGGTGTCGAGGCCGGATTGGGTGTGGATCCCCCTGAACCCTCGTCGCTATCGCCGTCTACGCGAGAAGAGTCGCTAACCCCTGAAAATGGAACGATGAGCCCAAGAAAATAGTTTACAAGACATCGGAAGACCTTCGATATTTTGCGCTTCAGGAGATGGAAAGCGAAGCATCGAGCCGAAACCATGATAAAAATCGGTATAAGATGATGTTGCCTGCGGCACTTGTGGGGGGTTCTGTTGGTTATTCGTCTTCATATCGGCTTCAGCGTAATACAAGTTGCTATTCATGACCGAAATCCTCTGGGCGCTTTCGAACATCGCGTCTCGACGCCGTGGGTTAGCAGGCAAGACAGCGTCTGAGAAAGGAGGAAGAAAAATACTACCGATACATCGCACTTATAAACAAGAGGATATGCCGCATTGTGATGGTTCCAGAATAGCCATTAAGGCCGAACGGTCCTCTCGGAGAGGCGAGGGGGCATTCTGGGCGCGGCTGGACTGTGGCTGTGCAGAAAGTTTTTTGGTCAGCGCGTCCTCGTCATCGAAAGTTTGGCATCAAATCGTTCATGGCCATTGGCAAGAATTCGAAGTTCTCAACGTTGCGTACAAATTACAATCACGACGGACCCAGATTCAGTCTGTTTTACTTGATATCCGGCGTTCCTCTGCTACGAAGTGCTGTCGTTTCTCAAGATCTGCGGAAACATTTGAACTTTTAAGGAGCCACAGGGCAAAGGGGAACCTACCATAGGCCCACATGGCAGCCCCAACGCGATTGGAGACTGTAAATACTAGGCCGATGATAGGAAGGCCTTCTAGCAACGCGGCTGTAAAACCGAAGACTGAGGAAAACGAGGTAAGAAGGGCATGGTGAGATGAATCAGGTACGTCTCACTTCTATAACTCCATTTTCGCTCCTCCATGTAAATGGCTATTTGCTGCTTGGTCATTTTCTTGGCCTCGAAATACTGGATGTGGAACACATTAACCGCAAGTACGGCGCGCGGATACGAACGAGGCTTACCCGTCGGTGAAGGAAATGTGATGTACCAAGGGCCTTGAACCACGCGGTTATGGCCAGTCCCACAAACGGATAGACCTGGAAGGGCGAGAGCAAGACTAGACCAAAACGTTGAATATGCGAGAACGAGAGTAGTTTGAAGCGTACCTCGTTTTACAATGAAAAGCCCGAACCAGCCACCCAACCACTTTTCGACGAACTTGTGCGTCTTGGAATCGAGGTCAAGGCGAGGTGGGTGTTCCCATTCCTCGACGTAGGGTTGCCAAAAATCCGGTCCTTTGCCCCGAGACGCCACCGTTTGATCCCAAGCCCGATCCCTGGCGATGCGAATGTTTCGGCTGAGGAAAAACCGCAGTATGTACGTCAGTTGTGATCCCACAATCATGAGCGCAGCGTCTGGTTAGGTTCCTTGAGCTGGAAGTCGTGGATTATGCACAGCGAAGGCTTACATGTGTGGACGTTGAATGGAACCTTGTACCCGAACATGGTATCGTCCGATAGTCCAGCAATTTTTGGGGAGCTATGTCTCTGATCAGAACCGGGAAAAGAGAGATCAGAAAAGAACGTACTTGGATAGGAACACTTGGATAAATTTCTTCTGAATCGCAAACGTCAAAAACGCCTGTCCAACCCGAAATCAGAAACTGGTTGGGTGAATTCGCCGCGACGGAAACATGCCCAAACCGCGCCTACTATCGCACCGCGTCGTGTCCCATGTTTACACTTGTCCCACGCGGGCTTGTACAAAGCCTTGTCCGTGAATAATCTGTATACCCCGAGGAGGACGTAGGAAGGCGGAAACTCCATTCGCAGGGTTGCGCGTCTGAGAGGAGGTGGTACATTTTCCAGAGATTTCTCGAATAAGGCGTTCGTGGCCTCAGGTTCATTTTCGTGAAAAGACATAATCCAGGATTTTGCGTCTATTGGAATACTTGTGAATATGTAGAGGTGGTCGTTCAAAATCAAACTGCGAACCGCGTGGCGTTAGGTAACCGTGGTTTTGATCACGTTGCTATCCCCTTTACGTCGTTCCAACGATCATATGCCAGCAATGGAGCCCTTCAGAGTTCTCCTTGTCCACTGTGGATATACAACATGAAGGACTTCAAGGCTATACCTGACGAACGTACGATCGCAGAAGCCGCAGATCTCGAGATTTTCGATGTCAACGGTGACAGGATCAAGTTTGGGTCGATCTTCGAGAAGGAGAAAACGATCGTCGTCTTTATCAGTGAGTTTGGGAATTGGAAATCCGGATTCACAGTGATATTGACTGGTCAATAAGGGCATTTTTTCTGTGGGGTAAGCCACAAAGACGGCTTGAATGCGACGACTCATTGCGGTTCTTTCTGTCTTTCTTTCTGCTTGTAGTCTTGCCAGGTACGAGTATTCGCCTATTTCACGAGCAGGGTCTACCGATAATGACCTATATAACTAGCTCTTCGTTGAACACCTTGCAGCTGTGCCGAAGGAAGCTCTCGAGAAAGCAGGAACGCAAATCGTCGTGATTGGGTGCGGAGAGTACAATCCCATCGCGAGCTATGCGGGTGCGTCGCTTTTGACTTTCGTTCCAAAATTACCATTTCTAACCTTTCTTCCTCAGAAACCACCAAGTTTACCGGACCCATCTACGCAGATCCGTCGGTGAAGGTCTATCATGCGCTTGGGATGGATGTCGAGAACCTGAAAGCAACACCCGCCAACCAACAACGACGGAGTTACCTCACCGTAGGGGGGTTATCGAATGCGCTTATGAGTATTTGGGTGCGTTCGTAATTCACAGCTTGGGGAGGATCTTACTGACAATATTCTAGCGTGGGCCTATCAAAAACCCCAGTCTTATCGGAAAGCAAGGAAATATCTCTCAATTGGGAGGCGATTTCATCTTTGGGCCTGGTAAAATGGTTCCTTTTTCTATGTCAATGATTCTCAAGGTTTCTCCCTTAGGAAACACTTGCTCGCTTGCTTCACGAATGCAACATACCGAGGATCGTAAGTAAGCATTTTTGTTTCTCGATTACCGTTAAACATCCCCGTAGATATGGAGGTTGCCGATCTCCTTCAAGCTGCGGGAGTTGTGCTTCCCTGACGGACGTTCCTCGAGGCTATGTATGATGAGGCGAGGAGATGAAGCTTGCCTCGATCGGTAAATTAAACGGCTCGATGAGACTTGTTTATTATGCACTCTGCCTTGTAAAAATAATGAGTAAATACTGTATATGGAATGACGACGTCTCGAAAAGTCCAAGAAAGCTACACGTCGGCTTGCGTCGCAGAAAAATCTAAAAAAGATGCCATATCATCGTACATAGAGAGCCACAATCGACCAGTCGAGAGACAGGCAGGTAAACCGGAGGATTTGGAAGGAGAGTTCGATTCTGACTTTGCCTTTACGAGTGGTGGGGTACGCGGACCAATAGAATCGACGGTAGACACCGTGGAATTTCCTTCGTCCTTTTCCTCGAAACTCACTGAGTGCGGCAAGGTGGAGGATCGAATACAGAGAGCACGGTACGGACTGTCAGGTTCGATTGATAAGAGCTCCTTCGTTTCTTCTTCGTCGGATGAAAAATCGTAGGAGTACCAAGATTCCTGTACGCGGTCTCCATCTACTAGTAGACTCTCCGCGTTTATATCGTCCAAGGCTCGGTATCGCTCCTCCTCCGCGCATGGGATGAGAAAGCCCTCGGGTGCGGGGTATGGCTGGAGCTCTTCCTTGTCGAGCAGAAACGCAGTCATAACTTGACCAATCTGTTTCCGTTGTCCGTCAGCTGATTTAAAGACGACCATGGAGAATGATACTGACCACAAATGAGGTACATGCGTAGGCGGGGAAATAGATCACCTTGACCTGCACCATATCCAGCAACTTATCAAGATCCATTCCAAGGTCAGCCGGGTCGTTTAAGTCGCCAAAGACGGTTTTCAAAGTCAAGTGTCGTGAGTCATCCGAGCGTTCGCGGCGAATCTCGTAGAAAATAACCCCGCTAAGACCAAAATGCTCCAAACGAACGAAACGTCGCCAAGAAATAGGGTATGAGTCTTCCGCAAATGCCTCGAGGTCAGCGTAGACGGAAACAGAAAAGGCGTGTCGCCAAATATCCCCCGGGAGGTGGCGGGATCCGCTCGGAGCAGGAGCGAAGGACTGAGTTCTCGAGGGCCTGAGGATATCGTAGAGTTTGTAGGACCAGGATCCAGTCCTGGACGAGAGGTTTTCGGAAGGCATATAAAAATGCAGCTCGCTGGGCCAGCAGACCAAACTTGAAGTGAAAATTAAAAAAAGACGAGGACAGAACGAAGAATGCGGAAAACTCAAAAGCGCACTGACGCGGACTTCGAAATAATTTATGGCCCGCTGCATGCCAGATGACGGCCTCCCCTTTGTTCCATCCTCCCCCGATGGTTGTCCTCAAATCGCTGGCAGTTCGAAGCCGACACGTTAATTTCGGGTTATATATTGTATCGCCCTGCTTTTTGTCAACCACACGGGCGTATCCAGGACTCCTTACACAACCTCGGAATACGCGGGAGCATCTTATAATTTCCTTAATCCCACGACAACGATACATAAGGATGTTGTGGTAAGTACTTGGGCCTTGGCTTCTTTTTCCTGAATCGAACAACCCGCTGGATCATACGGTTCTCTAGAAGAATTAATATTTCGCGGGGAACCAATTGCCTAGTCGTTCCTCGCGAAATAAAGTAGGGTCCTAATGCATACCCTACTTTAGTTCTCCTCGAACCCTTGAATCTCGTCGCTTTCACGTTCCAAAGATCTCGGAATGTGGGAGCATCGTACCAGTTCTAATTTCCGTAATTCCACGACAACATACAGAAGAACGACGTTTCAACTACTTACTGCCTTGTTTCTCCTGGAACCTGGATCACAGCGTCTCCGGGAAAATAATTAATTTTCCAAGGAAACTAAGTGCTTACAGTGATTACTGTGCACTCATCGTCTATAACGAGCTCGAAGGACAGGTGCGTACGTACTTATCCTGATTCAGCGAATTGTGGGTTTGATGGCTGTGCATGATTTCCGAATCGACCGGTCACTTTCCCTAACACCCATGTCAATGTCAAAGCCCCGTGATGGATACACGAAATAAATGCGCTAGCCAGTGCCCACGGCCTCGAGGCTGTCAAATTACCTGATGCCAACGGCGCTTATTCACTGTTCTCTTAAACCATAACCACTCTTCGTCCCCCAATCCCGCACAGTACACCACCATGTCGTTCTTCCAGGGCGCCAGGAACGTCAATATTACTGGGGGAGAGTTCAACGAAGTACGTGGAAACTACATCCTCTATGACCAGAGCCGCCACAACTCGAATGTGAATTCCTTCAATACGACAAATCGTAGCATTGTGAATGCCGGGAACAATAATTCAACTACTTATCGTGAGCGTTTTCCTGGTATTTCTTGCCAGATCCAAGCTGATCTGCGTTGCGATTAGATGGTGTAGGTCAGAACCCTCGTTATCCCAACCACAGAAACAGAGGTGCCGATCGAGCACCATCGGGATCGCCGGGCGATCACGGTTTGTTTTCTTTCACTGGCCACGCAGGATATTTCGAGGCCGATCATCTTTTACACAGGCCACGGTAACCCTATTCCCCCGCTACATCCAATGCATCCCACGATGATGCAACCCGAGTACCTCCCACCTGGTAGCCGAACTCGGAACGTCGATTCTTTCAATTCGAGGAATGAAACGATCAGTAACGTCAGCAACGATAATTCTATGGAACATGGTGCGTACATTTTTCTTTTCGAAGAGTTTTTTTTCTCATATAATCCAGGCATTCCTACGCGTCGTAAACGTAAACGTCGGCCAGGTATGATCATTGTTTCTTTGGGTTTATTGAAGGATTCTTACCATTTCGATAGCTTTGCGTCGCGAAGACGATGACGAGGACGAGGACGAGGATGCACGGCCACAGCGTTCCGCAGCTCGGGGTCCTGCGAGTAATCCACATTTCCCCTTCAATCAGCGCCCGGCGTATGGTCCTAGTGCCTTTTCTACCATGAGCGCCAACTTTGCTCCTGGTCAGGTTCAGGGCATGGGCGATGCCATGCAGAATACATTCGACACGTTAATGAGACAGGCCTTCGAGCAGACAGTGCCAGAGCGAGAGGAAGAAGACTCGGTTTCGGAAGAAGAGAGTACGGAGGAAGAGGAAGAGGAAGCGCAGGATCCCAGAATGACGACCCCAACCAATGGAATGTCGAATCTATCTCTAGATGAGGATCGCCCCGCCTACTCCCGTGTGAAATCCGACCCACAGAACCCGTATCCCCACCCCACGGGCACAGCCTCTTCGCCTAATCAAGAACCTGCTCGTTCGGAGAGCTTGCCAGTTTTACCCGAACATATGCGGCAGCCCTTCGCCATGCCCCCGAACCGGATTGCAGCTACTTCGGGTCCATACGCGCGGTACGCGCCGGCGTCGATCCCACCATGGAATGGGCATCATGGCCAGCAGTCGACGGCCCCAGCTACTCCAGAACCCCAACCCTCGATCCCCAGCGCTCCTCCGGGGCCCGCTCCAGGCGCGTACGCCGCGCCTCAGGGTGAAGCACCGAACGGCGCGTACGCCAGCGCCCGCATGGCTCCTCCTCCTCCTCCTCCTCCTCCTGCTCCACGACGACCAGGTCCCGTTTTCAACACTATCCATGGCGACTACACCAAAGTTGACCAGACCGTTCATTCTACGAACATCGGTTCTGGAAATACACATAATATGGTTATCCAGGATTCGTTCAATGATAACTCGGCGAAGAGTTATGCTCCACCAGGCAAGTGAGGTTATTTGTCGCTGGCCATGACTAAGGAGATCCGTTCGAATTGTTGACGTGACCACTGCCCTTTAGCTCCGAAGGCAAGGAAGCAAGGACGACTGCGGTCGATGTTCCATTGAGATCCGGGCTATAAATATTAGAACGTTTCACTCTTCGAATTCAACGTTCGACGTTCAACTCGCTGATTATACACACAATTCAATCCCGGGTTCGTTGGGTATCTACCACCGTCTCGCCACAATGTACGCAACTATGGACATTACACAACTATATACATCCTTCTCCGAGTTTCTATTCTCAAAGTAATGGTTAACCTGGAGAGAATCTCTAAAATTCTGGTTCGCGCATCGCTTGTGAATTGTGAAGATAAGATAAGATTACAACCGGACTCCCTGAATGCTGTCCACCCTCCGGGACCGCCACCAATATGCTGTGCGGAAAGGTGACACGTTAATACAACCAGTGCCTGAATTCCTTCACCAAAGCGAGTATCCCCTAACTATCACTGACAGAGCCCCCGCCCGAATTCAACCATCTTGGCCTTCGCACCTCTTCCGAAAGGCAGAAGAATTGTAATGATCGAGAACTGGTATTCTTAGAATGTACGTCGGCCCAATGGAAAGCCTCATGTTCCCGAGTCAGATCTTGATCGTGTACGCCCCCGACTCCAGCCCGATAATTCCACATTCCAAACCGCGGAAACAGATGACTACCAAAGCCGATGGTAATAGGAAGCCCACAGCAGGATACACGGCTACCAAAGGATTAGGAACCTCGAAAGCCGTTCTCAATACCCTGAAGCTAGTTGGCGACGATGAGGACCTGGCATTCTTGAAGACTTCCGCGGATGCTGCCAATGGAATATTGAGCGGGATTAGGGTAAGCAGTACGCACGACTTGTAGGAACACGATAAAAATACTATTCATTGCGTTTGCACAGGAGATCGAAGATGGCGAGATCGACGCAGATTTCGCAGCTCTCGCGATGGATGCTTGTGGATTGGTGTACATAGTGATCACCCGATGCGAAGAGATCTTAAACCACGACGGTAAAATACCCGACCAAACCAAGGTGGATTCTGGAGGACTCACGAGGTAAATCGTGAATGTTCTACCATCCCGTACCCGTTAAATCTCGGCATAGCTGATGTGATCCCACGAAATACAAGGAATCTGGAGGAGATACAATCCTTCGTTCATAAGAAGTCACATCGGAAGCTCTACCAACGAATCCTTAAACATGGCTCGGACGAGCAGAAAGTCCAATCTTACCGTGATCAGCTGCGATCTTGGCAAGCGAAGTTCGGGGTGAGCACCGTCGTCCTGACCATGAGCGTCGAGTGTTGAATGATCATCTCAACCGAATTTTCGGTAGTTGAACAACGAAAGTACGATCCATGAATCACTTCAAGATATCGTCGACGAGATACTTCGCAAGCTCGATCTCGAGGAACACGCAGCCCGGAAGGCCAAGGGGTCTTTGATTCGCCCAGATGTCTGTTCAGTTACTGTTTCGCCTCCACCGTCAATCGAAAACCCTTTGCCTACGATCTTGTTATCCAGCCCTCCAGAACAGGAAGATCCGCCGCAGATAGCAAAGCCTTCAAACACAGTTCCGCAGTTACAAGATAACGAAACAGATCCCGGTAGAATCAAAGAAGAAAACGAGGTGAGACGGAAGGAACGGCTTGAGGAGGAGCATAGGAGAAAGAAAGCAGAGAGAGAACGGTGGAGGAAATCCGAACAAGAATTTATCCAGCTCCCAGAAGCGAAAATAGAAGGCGTTGAAATTATCACACCATTTCTGCCGATAGTGAACAAACCTTCGTCTTCCCAGTCTTCACAGTCCGTTGCAAACGACGCCGCTCTGAAACTTCCGATCGCAGAGGACTTACATCACCCCAGGCCACGACCCCTTCCTCAAATACACAACGGTGTCCCAAAGATTCCTGCTGCTGTCGGCAAAGAGGACAAGGAGATCGCGAAGGAGTTACATTACAGGACGCAGAAAGAGTTGGAGGCGGAGGACGAGCGACAGGCGCTCCTCTTGGCAGCGAAGATTCAGCTGGAATGGGAGGCAGAAGAACGACTGGTGAAGAGGAGCAGCTTATCGTCGAGACAAGGGATGGAGAAGAGCCCGAGCATTGACTCCACCCAGGTACCATATCCCACGTATAGCAGCTCCGATCCTCTGAGGCTCTCACGACATCCCGCTTGAGGCCGTTCGGCGCTAAAATTTCGAAATTTTACATGATTTATCAAAAACGTTTTCGGTTCTTCTAATTTCAATTTGACTCCTCCTTCGCCCAACGGAAAAAGCTGTGGATAATCGCAAGTTTTTCGGAACGGTTCCAGAACTTCACCCGGTTCAGAAAATAAAGGATTAATCGTCGATTAAGCGCCGCTCCATTTGCTGGCTGCACTCACAAGTAAAACGTTCCTTCCATTTTGCCAATGACCCACGCATAAAACCATTTTGAAAGCGCACAAATTACCCAGCCCTCTTGATCCAGAAAATATATGGGCGATCAACGCGTAAAGTAATATTTCCGTGGGCTTCAGGCCGTCACAAGTCCGTTGGCCATCTATGTGGGTGGGTTCATTGATAACCATGTTTCCGGAGTTAGATAGAAAAGGGAACAACGTCCCACCGACGACTTCGCTGGGTGGTGGACAATAACATTTCCACAAAGGGCAGATAGATTTTCTTTGACAACGAGCTTGACAGACAATGACAGGTCACAGACGTCAAAGCGACCCTAAAACGCCCACACATGCGTTCACTGAAAGTTTGGAGGAGCGCGATGAGGCCTCGAGGTCTGGTTAGTACAGACGACTCATTTCTAGTACCAAGAAAATGGTGGGCGGTGTTGGGGCATCAAGCTGTGAGAATCGCGTTGGGGGAGGAGTCAGAAAACAAATTTCAACTGGTGCGTAAGCGGACTGCAGCCTTCCCGATTTGGCCAAACCGCGCCACACAGCCGGAGGGCGGCACGGTTGCTGTGCAATAGACGCCTTTATTATATAGCTTGAATACAAAGGGGACTCTCTGGATTTAGGCCTCTTTATCTTCACCTCCCATCCCAACAAGCATGTCCGAGGAAATCTGGCCACCAAATGATGGCGCGCCATCCTCAAGCATTGAAGGCGTCCTTGCAACCTCTACGATAGTTCTCACCGTTCTTCGATCGGCGGGCTCCACAGTCCCCGGTCTGGCTGTCGCGGCCGAGATAGCCCTTCGTATTATTACCCTTGTCCAGGTAATATATAATTTTTTTGCTCTCTCTTGGAGGCCCTGCTGAACCCCTCTCTTTCATTTATAGAACGTCAAAGACAACGACGCCGGCTTCGTCGATCTTGCGAACGACGCCTCAGGACTCGTGTCCACGCTCGTCATTGAGTATAAACGCATAACGAGCAACGGACTAAGTCTTCCTGTGCATAGCCAGAAACACATCCAAACGCTTTCAGAGTAGGCTATAATCGCCACACCGTCATCAATTGACTTACCAACATGTTTTATTCAGAAACTTGTTGTCGATTGAAAAGTTCACAAAAGAGAAGATAAAAAGAAACCGCTTTCGGAAAATGCTGAGCCAGAAGAAGGATGCGGTAAATATTACTCGATACCGGGATATGCTACGGCAGTCCCTTACTTTCTTCGAAGTCAGTGTTGTTTTCCGACCGGGCCAAGGCATCTTCATAATTTCTTTCAGCTCCAAAGCTCCATATCCATTCAAGAGCATCTGAAACGAATTCTGGACCAGCTCCAGAGAGCGGAGATGGATGCCGAGGCTCGACGATGCGCCGAGGAAGAGAGACGCGTAGAAGAAGCGAGGCGCCTGGAGGCAGAGAGACGCGCGAGAGAAGAGCAAGCCACCCTGGCTGAGATTAAGAGAATTCAAGAAGAGGATAGAATAGCAAGAATGTCCGACGATGCTATCCGCGCCCAACATGCCGAGGCCGAGCAGGCGAAAAGGCGTCTACGCCAGCAGTTTCAACAAGAAGAGAGTGCGCGTATAGAGTTCGAGCAGGAAGCAGCGCGTCATAGAATGGGGAGAACGCCTAGTCCGGCACCTCAGCCGTATCCCCATCCCGGTTTTCCTGTCCCAGGACCCCCGATGAACTCATACATGTATAATCCCCACTCCTACCCTACACACCTCATGCCTCCACCGCCATTCTACCCCCCGCCTCAAGGAGGATTTAACTTCCAGAACGTTTCAGGAAGCAATATTTCCATTAGTGCGACTCCTCCACCTCTATCCCCCCCAGTGCACGTTAACAACATCAATTCGGGAAACGTCTCTAACGTTTCTATCTCCAACATCAACAACAACAACGGTAAAGGTAAGTGCCACTCATTTTCGACGAGCACCTCTGATTTTATTTCTTCATGCAGCGCGCCGAAAACCGAAAACCAGAACCTAAACGTCACTTTATTGTTTCCTTATTGTGCTCGTCCCTTCACTCTGACCTTGACCGCCGATTGTCTCTCTGCTCGCATCATTCTTGTTATGTTCATCACTCATGTTGTGTCCCCTACCATCTCAGCCATAGTACTTATACCACGGGATTCAGAACCAATTTTCACTGCATCAAATCTAAAATATTAGACGAGAGTGTACCATAGTCATGCCAGTCCTCGAATCTATCTAGTAAAAATAAATGCTATACATGGATCTAGACAGGGTTCAACTTTTGAGGACGGCCAACTGCTTACTGTGGTGCTGAACGAGTCAGGTACTTTGGATCCCGCCTCGAATATGGTAGTCTTTGTCGAGGCGTTGTTTTCCAGTCCAGGGACAAGAGAATAAGACGCGTACTTCCACGACGACCAACTATCACCTAGAGACGAAGAGGCACGCTAGTATAAGACCGCAAAGAAGGTGAAATTTAAAGGAATGGAATGAATTTAGTACAAGGCCACAAAAGAATAAGGCCCATGGGTCCGAAAAACAAGCGCCGGCCTTTTTGAGTTAACTGGCCCACCGGCCATTTCCGAGTAAGTAAGTACATGAGCGGTGTGTTTTTCATTCCCTTCTATTATTATCAACTTCTCGAATTCTCTGCCAACAAACCGACACCTTCCAAGGAATTTCTATCGCTGCTGCTGGACCGCAAGCTATCTCCTTGTTATCACTCCCAAACGTGAGTGGCATTCGGCTCGTATAGTGCAAGTGGCTAAATTAGTTTTACTCAGCACGATCATTATGACCGAGCTAGACTCAACCCTGGATACCCAGTCCACTTTATCCTTTTCCACGACGAGCACAATCCAGCTCGGAGACAATTGGGACACTGCCACATCCTCAAGCAGCGTCTCCATCTACTCGGAAGATAACGGCAGATTTATCTCCCCCTTTCCGAATGTCCCTCAAGAAACAGGTATCTACATATTCGGGCGCCTCATTGACGAGATAGATCGCGTGAAGAAAGTCTACTTCTTAGGCTCGGTACTGCATCATTGTTCCATTTCAGCTGTTTACGTTCCACTGACCTTCTCTCAGGGCTCGAAGCCAAATACCGCGGACTTAAAATTTGTCGCGAAGAAAGCAGAAAGGGTTATGTATGGGATCAAGCAAGACTTTCAACAATGTGAGGATAAGGACTACTGGCCTGCGCCAGAGTACAAAGAAGAGGTACTCAAATTTCTGGCGTAAGTGTCTTTTACATCTTTGCCTTTCACCAATTATACGACTTTGAAAGTTTCTTGACTGACACCGGCGATATCGCGGAAGATATCATGAATCGGGGGCGAATTTCTGGGATGATTACTGCACATATCATCGCGAATAAAATCAAGACCTTGAACGACCGTATGATCTTCAACTTCCATTATCTCAAAGTGAGTCTTAATCGTCATCCCCTCAACATGCTTAATTAACACTATAATATTCTCCTCGAGCTACGTTCGCGTATAGCTATTACATCCACACTGGAAGAAATTTCCAAACATCAACAAGAGCTCGAGCTCATGATGAGGAACCAAACGAGTGCTTTGACTCATCCATTCCCTTTGGCCCATCGTGGAAACAGCCAATTCGAGGACCAGAAAGTGTGTAAAACTCAACCATCTCAAATTGTCGCAGAGGAAGCAGGAACGGCTTGCACGCCCCAGGGAGATTCAGACCGCGAGTGCGAAGAGCAATCTGATCGAAGGGTATATCATGGAGATCATTCCATGATGGACCGGGTAGCTGCTACGCTTGCTCTTGAAGTCGAGGAGTTACAGAGAATCTGGGGTCAAGACCCTCAAGAATGTTTATAAATGCACCGTTCTCGGTACAGGCGAATTAAATGACTCCAAGTAAATCAACCGGCCCAACCTCCACGACTGCCTTGAAAGCGAGGGTCAGCGGTTTGAATATGGATCCTAGCGCCAGAGTTTTATTTCAGCATGTATCCAAGTTTACAGGCGGCACCACCATCCTACAGCTCATAGTATCTCGGGGGCCCTTTAATTTAAATTAACAATAGCAATGGCGGAGATGTCGCCAAAGTTAGTAATATTCAATAATGGTGATGATTTTAATTGCTCGTAGAGGAGATCCATCTCGTTTGAATGAGTGCAAATTGAAATCAGTATTTGAATGAAACGTGTATGTATGGTAACGTTCATTGTGGGTAGCGACGAAAATCCAATGCGAAAGAAAAAGACGAAGTCACTCCAATGCTTTTGAGAAAGCCTGCCAACCAACCTCTGCGACGACATCGAAAAGGAGGTTCTCGAGCTTGAATATGGAAGCTAGGACCGGAGATTTATTTCAGAATGTATCCAGGTTCTTACGGGGCGCCACGCTCATACAGCCTATCGCATTTTGGATCTCCCTGGACTGAAACGGAACATGAACAATATCACTCGCGGGGATGTCGCCATTGAAAGTTAGAATGTAAATAATTGCGATGAATTTATTTGCCCGTATGTGGTGGAGGCGCAGCTCAGCTGAATTAGGGAAGCCAAACCCAGAATCAGGATAAAGTGAGGATGGGGCTCAGTAAGCGCCCATAAAAACCCAACGGCAAAAATCGAGGGTCGGACTTATGACTCATATTCGATGATGTTAGGAAAGGTTTTTCCACGAAGTACTGGCTCCCAGTGGCTCCCGCGCCGTGGGCGTAACGCCGTATCAATATCATGCATGATTCTTGTTCTCCGCTCCTTATTCGCCTTCCGAGCCTCTTCCTCTGCGCGCCGAGCGACTGTAAAACGTCACAAGGATAAGGGAAAACAACCACGCTCCGACGTGACTCTGAAATACAAGGACAACAAGCACCTGCCTTTGTGAGCGAAGTGGCCCACCGGCATTTTCCGAGTACATTAGTCGAAGCGCGGTTTCCTGTCTCCTTCTTCTACCTGAACCTTTATCTTCTTCTCGATAAGAAACAGATACATTCCCAGGATTCATCTCACTGCTAGCGCTGGAACCTCAAAGTATCCCCTTAGCGTCCTATCCGCAAACGTGATTGTGGCCCGCGCTGAAAGGGGCGTTGAACATCGAGTGGCTAATTTGACACTACTCAGAACGATGACCGAGCGACCACGACCCGAATGCGGAATGCAAGATCATGGGGCCACTTTATCACCATCAGCCATCCAGTTACAGCTCCTCCCTACTACCCACATTATGGAGCGACTACCTCCTATGGTCCACCATGGGCATACAACTCATTTACCCCGGTATACCCCCCGATGGGTGCTGATATGATGTACCCGGGCTACTACGATGTACAATCCCCCTTTGGTCAACCGCTCCCGCAGGCCACAGTGAACAATATTAATAGCGGAAATGTTTCCAATGTCAGAATTTCCAACGTCGGCAACAATAATCATGGAACGGGTTCGTCGATTTTATTTGTCTGTATATATATAGTGGGAATTCTCATTGTCAAATTTTTTGTTTGGATTGTAGCCCGTTCCATACGTAAAAAAAGAATGGATACACCTTGAACCCCGCAATGGCGGTCTGCAGCATAGGCAATTGTATTTAAGTATGAACTCTCGTCCAAGTTAGTGAGAACTGGGATCAAACCGGACGTAGGATCGATGAAAGTAGATGACAGCGGTATAGCTTCTTGCGGGTATGTAGCGACGAAAAACCAATGCAAAAGAAAAAGATAGATGGTATTTAAACCGTTCGCATGAACAACATGATTAGCTTGTGGCATTCTTCGTTCCTTTCGGACGAGCTACGAAATTCACATATTGAGCAACGATGAAGAACAATGATGAACACCGAGTTCACTCACCCTTCCGACTATTGTTGTTGTTAATGTTCGATATGTGGACGTTGGAGATGTTTCCGCTATTGACGTTGTTGATCGTGCTCCCGGGGGTTAGAGCCACTGGCGGTTGTCCATAAAAGCCGCTGTACACGCCCATGATGGGGCTAGAGGAGTACGGGGAACCGTAGGAAGATGGAGGAGTGGAGGAGTAAGGTGAACCATAGGGAGATGGAGCACCGTATGGCGAATAAGCCTGATGTTGGTGGTAAGGCGAAGGGTGGAACATTGGGGGCATCGGGGAAGGGTTGGGAGGAGGACCCATATTCATATTCGAAAAGGCGTTTTCCATGGCTGGCGCGCTATTAGCTTTCGTTTTCTTCTTCGTCTTCCTGTTTGCCCTCCGAATCTCTTCCTCTGCGAGCCGTAGAGCCTCCAGCGCGTCTTCGTCTTCGTGACTGGACTCCTCTTCAGAATCTAGGACCGTTTCATCGTCCTCGTCGCTCGGAATCTTCTGTTTCTTCGATTCGGCTGCAGCAACACGGGCAGCCTCCGCTTTACGACGTTTTTCCATGGAAATTCGATCCCTTTCTTCGGCAATACGAACCCTCTCTTCTTCCCGGATGCGCTCCTCGCGTTTGCGCTGAAATTCTCTCTCTTCCTCGGCAATCCGAATCCTCTCCTCTTCTCGGCGCTTTAACTCTTCCTCGGCTTCAGCGCGAGCCTTCTCCTCCTCTCGGCGTAGACGCTCGATTTCCCGCTGCTCGGCTGCGATACGATCCATTTCTACCTGTTGTAGGCGCTTGCGTTCCTTCTCCTCCTCCTCGGCTTCCCGGATGGCCTTTTCCTTCAGTCGAAGCCGCTCCATGGCCTGCTCCGCAGCGATCCGAGCCTGTTCGAACTGTTCAAGCTGTTGTCGATCTTTATGGGCCTTCTCGAGGTCTCGGAGTCGTCTGAGTTCCTCCTGCTCTTCTTCGGCCAATCGAACCTTTTCCGCCTCGCGAAGTCGCTGTAGTTCCCTCGCTTGTTGATCAGCGATGCGGGCTTTTTCCATCTCCCGAAGGCGTTCAAGTTCCCGCGTCCGTTCCTCAGCCAGACGATCTTTCTCTCTCTGTTGAAGTCGATGAAGCTCTTCCTGAATTGTTCGGGTTTTCTCCTCCTCGGCTAAACGATGACGTTCAGCCTCCAGTGCGCGATCTTTCTCCTCCTGTTCCTTGGCGGAATTGGCGGATTCGACAAGGTGAGTGGATGCAGTGTGATTAAACTCGATTTTAGTCATGATTTCGATGGCATTCTGGTGTGCCTGTGCGGGGGAGTTGGCGAGCTGTGCTTGCATGGCGCGCTGAGCCTTCAGCAACTGATTCAGCGTATGGTTTATATTAAGATGGGATCGCATCTTGTTCAACTCCTGTATCAGCCAGAGTGAAGAAGATATCGAGGGAATTCTATTGGGCTCACCTCGAATTGGCTGACGGCAGCGGCGAGGCGTTCGCGATACTCCTGGATCTTTCCAGCGTCGGCCATACTGTACAACACGCGGACGGCTTTGTTTCTTCCGACTTGTTCTTCGACGAACGCGAGGATGGATTCCAGTGTTCTACCGAGGTATCTCAACACGTGTACGTATTGGGAAAC
This sequence comes from Hebeloma cylindrosporum, assembly GCA_000827355.1. Taxonomy (NCBI): domain Eukaryota; kingdom Fungi; phylum Basidiomycota; class Agaricomycetes; order Agaricales; family Hymenogastraceae; genus Hebeloma; species Hebeloma cylindrosporum. The sequence goes on along the minus strand of KN831792.1, from coordinate 388,212 downwards.
GAAACACGACGCACAAGACGAGGTCCCCGATAACGTTTCTCAATTCTTGCGGAGGCCAATCTGCCTTTTCATCGTCAGCTATCTCCTGGTACGCCTTCCAGATCCCCGCGATGAAGCGTGCGACATCGTCTGCCAGTCGTTGAAAATTCGCTTTGTTTTCTTTGACAGACTACGAGTATCGGATAAGTCGATAACCGTCGTTAGGATCCATAAATACACACATACCTGAACGGTATTGATGATTTTTAGGGTAGTCCCCGCCGCCTGCTTCAAGTAGGGAATCGGTGCTACTTCCGCAGCCGCTGTGACGAGCGACAGGACGAGTGCAGCCCCGTTCAAGCCACCCTCCATCCAGTCGATGGGTTTTTTGTCCTTCTTACTGGATTTAGAGCCTCTGGGTGCCATCGTTGCGCAGGGAATGGAATAAGGGGGGGACTAAGATGACTGCTCGATAACAGAGCGGTCTGCAGCAGCACCGCCTTCCATCATTGACAGCATCATCTCCGATAATTTACCCACAGCCTCGTTGTGTGCAGGGAGGGAGGCAATGTGATCTAAAAGTACGTTAGAGTAGACTCTGGACAAACAGGATTTGCGTAAATACTTCAAGCTCTGGGGGTTTCGAAACTCGCGTTCAAGTGCTCGGTGGCATGTGCTGGCTTTTGTCGGAAAACGTTTCGCGAAACTTCGGAAAACAAACCTTGGTTCTCCTTGATGGCACGGAAGATTCGGCCCGGGAGATGTAACGATAAGATAAGATTTCAAATACAAGAATATCTAAAAGATACTTTGACGATACTTACACGAGAGCAGCGAATATAAACTTGGGTTTCAAAGAAGGATATCGAAGGGAATTGTTACCGTGTTAATTCTTGGTGTAAACGGAAAGTCGATCAGGTGCGCCACACAGCTCGGTGTGGTCAGCTTTGCACGCCATGGAACAATCACCAGGAGGCGCCCGACTATTATGTGGCAGGTTTGATTGGTAAACTAGAGTTCATGTTAGCGAAAACAGCCAAACATAGAGAATGCGTTCTCACCTGGGCGATGCTCCTCGATACCGGCTTTCCCAAACCACCGAAGGAACCGGCGTCAATGGACATCTGAAGGAAACTGAAATAAAAACGGACCCGAAGGCCCCTTTCGACCTTTGTATTTGCCACTCCGTCCGCTGGAAGTCGGCCATGACCATATCGCGCTCCACGAAATCCAACTGATCCACCTGGTGTTGCGCGAGAAGCTCGTGTCCATCCAGATGTTCGCCGATGTCGCAAATAAAAAGCAAGTCGGGGATCAGGCTTGCGCTAGGACGCGGGGTAGGACGCCAATGTCAAGTCCAGTGGTTCCCGACGCCATCTTTCCGTAGGTTCCACAGAAACGAATAGTCGCAGCGGTCGCCTTCAACGCGGGTGGCATCCGTGATAATACGTTGGTGAGAAAGAGAAATTACTGGACATATTGTTAGTTTGGATAGGTCCTCGATTTACGAAGGAGGGATCGAGGATCCGTGTGATTTACATACCTTATATGAGAATAGAAGACTTGGTCGATATTTCAATGGTCCTGTTAAGGACCACGATCAAAAACACCATTCCGAAAATTCTGCCCAAGGCCCCAAATTCTGCCCGCTCCCGAAGTTGCTGTAGTTCCTTCCCTTGTTCATCAGCGATGCGGGAGATTTTCTATCTCCACGAGTCGATGAAGCTCCCCCGCCGTTCCTCGGCGAAATGATCTTTCTCCACTTGTTGTAGGCAATAACTGGATTTAGAGCAACTGGGTATCATCGCAGCGTGGGGAATAGAGGAATGGAGGACTAAGATGGAAGCTCGATAACAGAACGCCTCCGGCAAAAATGTTTTTTGGGCAGGAAGGAAATTTTCTAAAAAAGCACGTTAGAGCTGACCGTGAAGACATTAGATCCACATAAATACTTCAAGGTTCGGGAGCTTCAGGCTCAATTCAGTGCTTGGCGGTAGGTGCTGGCTTTCGTCGTTACTTACGAAAAACGGAAAGAAAAAACTTGAACTTGATGACACGGCATTTTCCGGCCGGCAAAGCGGTGCGCACCATTGAATGATAAGATAAGATTTACACCGTTACACGCAACGTGATATAAACGGGGAACGAGAGCAGCGAATATAAGGAAGGAACTGGCAGAAAACCAAAGGATATCGGTCAGGCCTTGATGTAAACGGAAAGTCGATTAGGCGCGCCACACAACTCAGTGTGATCAGCTTTGCATGCCATGGAGCAATCGTCACTCGGAGCCGCACTATTACCAACAAGGAAGCGAGATCCACACCCTTTCAATGGAAGAAAGTCCCATTAAGCTCCAATCGGTCTGGGGGAGTAAATTAATAACTACTCACAACATTCCTGTCCATATTCGAGTCCAGCGATGCTAAACCCTAGCGCGCCACACTGGGCGGTACAGCTTTCGATCGTAACCTGCCCAGTCGGAGTGGACACCCTCTGCGATAAAGTGCGTCCAGGTGGGGTGTTGAGCGAGTCCCTGAAAATGTTATTGTCAGAAAGGATATCACTATGTCAAGGGTTATATCGGGCGCGAACGTGTGGCAACCCTCGAATTTCCAACCACCTGCGACGGTCGCTTTATTCTTAGGGAGGTTCCCTTGCAGAAGCATATTCTGGTATACGCTAATACGCGATGCGCCTCCACAGGTGTAGGTGGAATCTCCTGCGCAAGGATAGGAGCATTCATTGTCGTTGAGTTTGATCGCCGTTCCTTGAAGATTGAAATCACAGTCTGCGTGTTATATCCCAACCAGTGAAGAAGTGAGATAAAATCAAAAAACCGCGGGTGGAAAAGGAAACTCACAGCATTCATCCGAAAACTCCGTTCCCGCAAAGTTGATTCCAGTGACGTCGAGTAATCCGCCCTGACAAAATGTCGTACAGAGCAAAGGCGTCATTTGGGAACCGACGTCTCTGGAAACAGACAAAGTACGCGCGGAATCGCTATCACTATTTTCGTACGTTATATTCAATGGATCTGCCTTGCATTGTAAATTAGGGTAAATAAGTCGCGCACCTGTAGCAACCCACGTATTGCCACCCCAAGACGGGACCATTGCCGATTTGGCGACGAGATATCTCGCCCTCCTGGGCTGGGGAGGCAGAGATCCACTGTTTTCAACGTCAGAATTATAAGGTAAAATCCGTGAAATATAATCCGGCGCACTGGAAGAGTGGTGACCATAGTAGAAACCAAAATAGAGAGTCGGAGTCCGTTTAAAATCATCACTGGAGGTGGAGAGAAATATTGGCTTCGTTGGTCGGGAAGGGTACTGTACTGTTTGGATGTACGAGGAAAGCACCTTTTATATGACTAGAAATGAATTTGGATCAGTTGGCTCAACAGGCGCTGCTAGACCATCCGTAATCTCCATTCTACCGATATCATTTGGCATAGAAATAATTCCGACAGAAGCCCCAGACGCAGAATTTGGCAGTCGTAAAGCTTTTTCCAACTTGCTTCGAACGAATGCGAGCCACGACCGACTAGAGGACTACCCAATTTCCTGCGATCGGACGTATTCCAGCGATCCGTACGCCTGATCACAGGAGTTGCGGCTCGATCATCTCGAACGACAATAAAAAATCGAACGTGCAATGCCAGGTAAGTAATTAAACCATCGCGGACGTCAATGTAGGCCGAACTCGGGTCCCTAAAAGGCATGGGTATTTGGCAGCGGCGCGTTTTACCAGTAGCCAATGGTGAAAGTGGTGATAGAAAGGCCACAGCATATCATCGAGTCGGAGTGTCGGTGCACCTGATCAACATCGCTGCTCACGAAATTTACAAAATGCGTGTTAGGGGAAGCCGATCCCCGTGGCGCGTGAACACTGGCTAATTTAATTTCAGGTAAATATTCACAGAAAGAGTCCCAACGTAACCAAAAACAGGCTCGAACAGGTTCCGAAGCAGGTTCCGACGCAAACGAGTACTTAGAGTCTACGATGGGGTACCTTAAGAGTTGGGACATCTGTGGCTTCCGCGGCTTACGATCTAATTTACCGACAATATGGGTGGTTCCGGGGGGTATATTGAAGGATATATCGAACTCGAGAAAGAAGTGGATCAACAAGAACGCTCGATCGAAAAGGTACAGATCAAGTCGCTTCGGACGGCTATGAATGAAAACCATAATCCCCACATCCACAGATTCCCGCCCGAAATCGCCTCCTAGGAGTCCTAGATATTCATTCCATACCGCGTTTCTTCGACAAGCGTGGGGATTTCCCCGCAGAACTTCCCAATAATATATATATACAAATTCGTGGCGGGTAGGAACTTTTCGTTGTAGGTAGGTTATTTCTTGGTGTAAGTAATTGAGCGGTTGAATCAGAACCGACGCCCAACATTAGAACTAAAATCGGATGTAACATGTCTACGTGCGCCGCAGCTTCTCCCTTAACTCCTGAATTAAATCCTGGCCATTCCGTAAAATGGTCAGGTCATACCCTTTCCCGACCATTTCCAAAAGTCGCTCAGCAGCTTCGTCCGTTAGATTTTGGGGGCCTCTGTGGGATTCATAGTCTACCTTGATTTTCAGGGATTGCCTATTTGGCGAGGCGAATAACTGGGGTATAGATTCCCATGAGAGAGGGAAGCTCAAAGCGAATTCCAAATATTGAAGATGGGGGAGGAATGGTGAGGACCCGCTGGCGGGGGTACAAAGTCGATCGAGGAGTTCGCTGGCTGGAGGCTTGCGGGAGGAAAACCAGAAGCGTAGTTGAAGGACCTCGAGGGATGATAATTGATGAAGAAAATTTGGGACATCGGGGTATGCATCGGGTCCTCCGCTCATTCTGAACTCTTTTAAGGAAGAATGTTTGGCAAGGGATAACATCTTGTCCCATGGGACTGGGCAATGGAAGTGAACCCATCGCCGTAATGCTGGTAAACATATTGAATCGAGGATGTTGGAGAGCACGCTCTCGTCAATCATTGATAATTCGAGTGAGTGGAGGTGAAGGCAAGAGATCCTCGTTTGGGGCATGGGGAATGTTACACCGGCACGATAGAAGTACACGCTTGTCAGCGTAAGGGATTCCAAAACAGGACATCGACGTAGAAACTCGAAGCATTCATCGACGGGGATGGTTTTCAAGGAAGCGACGGTGATGAAATTCCACGCTATGTCAACAGAAATCAGGCGAAAGCTGTCAAGAGTCAGGTGGGTCGGGCTGGGCTTGCTTTTCATACCAAAGAATGCTAAACCGCTGGTGTTGCTAGGTTCGTCATAGATGCCGGAGAGAACGAGCGTTCGGAGTATATTTCCTTGGAAAGAACCACAAAGGCGATTTAAGTGACGCGCTGGAAGCTTGAGATGCACCTCGCGCCACCTTTCCGAGTGGTGATTCAGATGATTTATCACCTCGGGGTATATCTTGTCTGCGGGGTGCTGGACGAGATGGCAAACAATGAATTCGAAATCGATCGTTAAGGGCAGAGCTGCTGAGCGTTCTAGCCATTGAGCGACCAGTTGAGGGAGAGATTCATTCACTTGTAGAGGACTCGATGCAATGTGGAGTGAAGTCCATAGCTCGGGTGTTGCCCAGGCCAGCTGTCGCCATTTCTGGCATACCGCTCCAAGGTACAACGGGTGACTCCTACTATCCCCACGTTTGTCAAAGGACGCGCCGTATTGAATGAATATCTCAAAGGCAATTTCGGGCGGGAATCTGTGGATGAGGCGATCGTGGTTTTCATTCATAGTCGTCCGAAGCGCGCGACGCTTCTGTATCTTTGAGTCAATTGAGCCTTCTCCTTGATTCATCTCTTTCTCGAGTTCGATATCTTCGATGCACGCAACGCAAGGGTGGCCATTCAGAGCCACGCATCGTTCAGGTCGCAAAACCTTTGCGTTCGAATCGCAATGATTGTACCGCTCTGGCATGTCGATACGGTGTACAGCTGTAGGAAATAATTGAAAATGTCAACTTTTTATAAGCCTTATTCAGACTCACAGTTCTGCAGGATAAAGTAGTCGTATGGTTCCAAAGCTGATGAGGACCTTCTCGACAAATCGATTCAAGTTGAAACACAAGGAATCAAGGACAAACCGCACACAAATACATAATCGGAAGTATCTTTTCGCCGGGCGGCGGGATGGCAATCTCCAGATATCATCACACTTGTTCCAGTTCCGAATGTCCCACGTCTATCCTACGCATTAGCAAATGGATGGATTCATGTAACTACCAGGTAACGTTACCTCTGCCAAATTCTGGGGTTACCTGAGGTTATCTGGCTCAGTGGAACCCCGCGGTAATAGGTATATATTCACTAAATACAGTTCGGAAGGGTGGCTCTTTCACATCCTCACAAAATCGTCGTGAAGAAACAAGCTCGTCCTATCGCCCTAGTGAGCTTGAAGCTCCACAGCTCACAGAACCCATCTGGCAGATTGTTAACCGATCCAGGGTGCAACAACCACAGGATCGTCCACCCTGCCAAGGTTGTCTGCGAAAGCAAAGGTGTTTGACAAGACTGACCTACTCCGCGTCTTCTAAGGGGTATGCTTTATATTCGGTTTGTTTAAAATACTCAGACGGTCTGGGTCGTCGATACGGGAGGAAAATGTACTTAAATATCAGTGCATAAAACAAGAATCATTATGCACATAGGTTTGTACATACGAATAAGACAATCGATCAGGTTATTAGGCATCGGATCATGATGCTGAACATCCCAACGCAGATCAGCCAGTTTCTGATCAAGCGGAGTCGGTCGTGGTGACAGGCACTTCAGTGGTTGTGGGTTCGGTTGTGGTAGGTGCCTCGGTGGTAGTCGGAGTGGGCGTGACTGAGGGCTCTGCGGTAGTGGTTGGATTTATCGCATGGGCAACGTAGACAGACAAGCGGCTGGAAGCGCCACACAGTTCGCTGTGGTCTGCTTGACAGGCACGAGAGCATTCACGCAAGGGAGCCTCGGTACCTTCGACGAGGAAGGACGAACCACACCCTATAAATAATATAATCGGTTGGGCGTTTAGAGCGGTAAGATCTCTCGAAGAGACAAACTTACAGCATTCTTGGCCGAACTCTAAACCTGTGATATTGAAACCGTTAGCAGCACATAATGCAGTGCAGCTTTCGATGGTGACCCCATCAGGAATGTCGAAGCGCTCAAGCAAGGTACGGGGATTATCTCCGACGGCGTCACTACCAAAGGATTAGGGTTTGTCTGAGAAGAAAACGTAACGACGTACGTATGGCAGCCGTCGAATGTCCACCCTGGGACGTCTTTATTAGAAGGGATGGGTCCAACTCCGTCGTTGGAGTTCTTGTAGACGCTGATGTAACCAGCGCCACCGCAGACCAGCGTATTATCGCCACCGCACGGGAAATTGCATAGCGTATCATCAACCTGTGTCGCGGTACCTTGAATGTTGAGGCCGCAGTCTGTGAACGAATATGTTACCATTACCCAAAGGATGACCGTCTGGACTTACAACATTCGGACGTGAATTCTGTACCCGCAAAATTGAATGGGGTTGCAAAGTCCGTTCCAGAGCAGAATGATGTACAAAGGTTCGGGGTCATATTCGGGTTTACGATGGTGGCTTCGATGAGAGTACGACTAGCAGGGACAGAATCACTGTGATAGGATTATTATGAGTAGTGCGTAGTTTAAACAAATGAGAGCCTCACGTAAAGCATCCAACGAAAGTCCAGCCGGGACCTGGTGCATTCGGGTTAGGATTGTCCTGGCGCTGCAAAATATTGGCATGATCAGGGGAAGATGGAAGGGCGGCGGATAACTAGGGCAGAGACAGTGAGCATCGAATAAATGGGAAGAGGATATGTTTAACAAACGGGAAGAAGGGCAGCGAGGATTGCGAGACAGGCTACAATGAAAGCCATAATATTCCGTGCGGGCTTAGTTTGGGTGCTAAGAAGTAATGCAGAAAGGCGATTCCACGACCGCTTTTTATACCTTTCCAATTTCGCGACTCTTCTAAGACGAGCACGGTATATGCAGGCCCCGAGGCTCTCATGAAATGTTACAGGAAGGCACACCAGGAACAGAAGCATGTCGCCGTAAAAAGTTACTGAAAGTGTGTAACCTGACCCGCATGGTAACATGAGGCTCGTGGTGCGGGAAAGCAGAGGTGAATAGGGCACTCAGCCGAGATTATTAACGTCGGGGTGCCTAGAAAGTCTAGAATAACCGAAGTGCCTACAAGAAGCTGGATCGAGCGCGGCTGTCAGAGCATAAAGCTGTTACGGTAGAGACCCGGCGTCGTCGAACAATAAAAAAAATGATGCGGTCTTTGGCAGGACGTGGGGCGGGGGCGGGGATAAAAGAAGGTGAAGACGGGTTCCAGATCCCGCATGGCCGTCGACAAAGAAGTGAAAATCCCAGAAATTTGAAGTGAATCGATGTCCAGTATACCGCTCTCGACCGCCCTCCCGTGATGGGCCAGAAATTTTGAAATTTTGAATGTCCAAACCTCGGGTTAAGAGATGTACAAGACGACGTGAAGCTTGACGTTGTGGAAGCGACACATTGATTGGCGGTCAAAAATCTGGGAAGCGAGACGCGTCGATAGGAAATGAGCTGATGGAACCAGCTAAGACAGCTAAAGCCATGGGGTGGATAATAGAGCGGCTGAATAAGTTATATCCCAGTCGACGCCGTGAGACAAAGGACTTTGAGCGCCATTGGATCCATAATTCAACCATAATTTTTAGTCCATGAATGATAAAATGAAAACTTCAGGAAGTGTGCAATCCTTTTCTGGTCCTATAACGGCCGTGCAGGGCAACACGCGATATGCTCGTGCGCGACAGATACTGCTGTTAAGGAATCCGATGTGTTGGGGAAGAAAGAGAGACAACACACGACGGCGGCTCTTACGTGGGAATATCATTTCTAAGCAGAAGGGACAACACGAAAACTGCACACGAACGTCGAAAGGATTTCAGGCCGTTAAGTAAGATCTCCTCCCCAACTTTCAGCGCCATGTCCCGAATCGCAATGCGTGGAAAGACTTTGGTTTCCTCAAATTTTCACAGAATGGCATCACGCCGACTTCGACGCCACTTCATTGCTCCATCCTAGGTCGGCTCCTAATATTATTTTTTGGCTTTCTCAACCTGAACATTATTACACCAAAGCCAACGATACGTTGTGCATCAGATTTTGACTCTATTTGTGTGCGAGAAAGTGCTCGTTAACGAGGGGTGTGAATTAAACGAGCTATAAGCGGTTGTAATAACGATGCCCAATGCCCATGCGATTTTTCCCATTTCTCGCTCCTCGGTGACACCTCGCAATGTAAGCCACATCTTCTCACCGTCCATCTTTTTATGCCATCTCCCTGCTCCAGGTACCATGCTTCGCCATCCACGGATATACCTTACAGAACTGAGCTCTGTCATGCGAGGATCACCGAACGGGAGCGAACGGGATTGCAAACCGGCCCGGTCGCCACATTTCAACAACAGAGAAAATGCCGAGTAAAAACTAATCGGGAAATCCCTGGCTTGTCGAAGATCGTCGTAGATTGCCCGCTTTGGGGTCGATTATAACGAAGATTTGCCTTCTGATCAGAGACGGTCATGGAGGTTTGTCTAACAAGCCATCTTTTTGTATCGAACTCATGTGTGTCCCTATTCCAGACTCAACGCGATGGCACCCGGGATTCTGTAAGTCTCAAGTTTCTCGCATTGTTTCTCGTCTAATCGCCTCTCAAGAAGCTCAATGATGAGATACATGAAGTGAACGGAGCCACCGACAGTGAAGTGAGTGGTTACCTTTGTGATTCCAATTTCGGCACGGTTCTGAACGTCGTTGGTTCACCTCCAGGGACAAGACGAAGGCTCCGATGTGCGTAATGCTCCGTGCATTGATCGTACATGTAGTCCATATACTTCCTTGTTTAGCTCGAAAAACGCGCCGATGAAATCTACACCAAATACTCCGTAACTGGTGACGTTTCGTACTTGAACGACACAGTGACCCTCCTCCGTGAAGGCATTTCGACTCTCCGTGTTGGTAGCAAGGATTATGTGGTAGCGCTTGATAGCCTGGGAGCATCGTTGACCTCCCGATTCGACCTCCTTGGACGGAAGGATGACATGGAAGAAGCCATTTCATTTTTAGAACGGGCTCTCGAGTTTCGCAAGCCGCCCCACCCCGAACGACCTGCGTCCCTCGTAAATCTCGCCCATATCATACGGATGGGGTTCGATAAGGGTGTTCTAGACACAACTCAGGAGAAATACGCCGACGCACTGGATAAGGCCGTATCGTTAAATCGCGAAGCGCTTGCCTTGGCCTCTCCCGCCGACATATCCCTCCGCTTGTACGCCCTACACGGCTTGGAAATCGCGTTACAATCTCGATCTCGTTCTGTTGCTGCATCTCCAGAAGGCGACCAGGATTTGAACGAGGCGGTTTCCATTCTGACCCACGCACTGGAACTTGAATCCCCCGACGATCCTGCATATACCAAAACACTCGACACCCTTGCAACGATAATGAGGAACAGAGTAGCCACCAGTAAAAGCGTTGACTTCTCATTGGCTGTTTCTCTCCATCGTCAAGTCATTGAGCGGCGCCCCCCGGGACACGATCACCGTCCCCACGCTCTGGTCGATCTCACCAATGTTCTCTACACCCGATTTCAACAAGAAGGGCGAGTAGGTGACCTGGACGAGGCAATCTCTCTTTGCCGAGAAGCTCGCGCCCTGACCCCCCCATCGAACGACTTCCACGTCACTCCCATACTCCGCTTAGCTGTTGTCATAAGCAAACGGTACGAGCATAGTGGACTACGTGCAGATCTCGATGAATCGATCGCCCTGTCGGAAGAAGCGTTATCCCTTCTGCCACATTCCGAGGGTTATTCGCAACGTTCAGATGCGCTGAATGATCTCGCTCTGGTTCTAATTTCCAGATACGATGTAGGGGGACAAATGGCTGACATGGATCGTGCGATTGCTCTGCTTAAAGAATCGCTGGAGGCAACCGCGTCGGGAAACAAGAACCACAAAAGTCGGTTAAATACCCTTAACAATCTCGCAGAAGCGTACAGAACGAGGTACCCCCAAACCGGCGACATCCAGGAGCTCGACGAGGCGATATTACTCCTCGAGGAGGCATTGCGCGAAATGCCCACACAATTCCCGAACCGGGGGGTTGTATTGGGCAACCTAGCACACGTATTCAAGAAACGGTATGATCATCTTGGGCATCTACGTGACCTGGACCGCGCAATTTCTCTTGACCGGGAAGTCATGGATTTGATTCCGATTTCGAACCCGCATCACCCTACCGCCTTATGCAATCTAGCCGATGCGCTCGCTACTCGTTTCCAGCACCTTGGGCAGCGCGACGTGTCGATGAAGCAATTAAAGTCCTTCGTCAAGCGGTTGAGTTGTTTTCTCCAACGGAGCCGAATATTTCTCTCACATTGATGAGTCTCGCCATTATCCTCACAACTCGGTTCTTCTTCGCACATGAACGTCAAGATTTGGACGAAGCGATCGTTCTCTATCAGAGGTCGTTGAAGCTTATGGACCTGGTTCATCCTTATTATGCGCACGTACTGCAGGGCCTTGCTAATGCTCTTCAAGCACGATATGATTTGGATATACCTAATTCTGGAGTTAGGGAAGATCCTAGTGATCTTGACGAAGGGATCACTCTACTCCGACGTGCACTGAAACTGTCCCCTCCTCTCCACACGGGTCGACCGAGAACACTTAGTGCTCTTGCTACCGCACTTGGCAAGCTTTTCCGTAACTCTGGCGACGAACAGTATCTCAACGAGGCATTCTGCTTACACGAGGAAGCACTCAAGCTGGTTCGACTCGATGATCCGCTCAGGGCTACGACGTTATCCCAGCTCGGGGATCTGTACATTCAAGCGCATGATTATTCGAACTCGGAGAAAGAGGAGGATCGAAGGCGGTATTTGGAACGAGCAATGGAGAATTATTCTCTTGCCACTAAGGGTTATTCCGAATCGCCGTATCAGCGGTACAATATGGCTAGGAAGTGGGCTGGGTATGCAGATGCGTATCGACATCCCTCTGCCCTCGAAGCATATGATATGACATTGCAGATCCTACCGCAGGTGGCGGGCTTGAGCATGAACCTACAGTCCCGCCAAGAAGCGTTGACCGCCGGAAGCGATGGCCTGGCCAGAAAGGCGTCAATTTGCGCGATTCGGAATGGGGATCTTGATAAAGCGGTCGAGTTTCTCGAGGCGGGTCGGGCGATATTTTGGGCGCAGGTATTGAACCTCCGTACTCCTCTAGAAGACCTCAGGTCTGTCTCTCCCGAATTGGAGCGAAAGCTTCGAGATATAAGTGCTGGTCTGGAACGGGGATCGCATCGTAATAAACTTCCCGTGGACGCAACGGACGTTCAGGCCAAGATTGACATCGACCGCGAAGGAGAGAGGCTGAATAGGCTCAACGAGGAGTATCTCCAAACATTGGCCGAGGTTCGGAAATTGGAGGGGTTTGAGGACTTTTTGAGACCAAGCAGAGTTTCGGCTCTACAGGAGGCTGTCAGGCATTCTAGAGGACCGGTGGTGTTCCTTGTGGAGAACGAGGAGGAAAGCCGATGTTTGGTGATGACGTCGTCGAACGTCCGCATGTTGTCAATTCCAGGACTCCCGACCAAGAAACTGGGTATGCTTGTTGGGTTCCTGCAGGGGACGTTGCATTCGAGACCTGTCTCTTTGCCTTCTGAAAGTGGTGGCGAAAGCACTTGGGTTCGTAAGGAGAAGATGGATGACGAGCACGAGACCTTGTCATCGAACGAGCTTGAAGATAGAGCTGGGAAGAAATTTGTTTCTGGCGGTCTTCACTCTGCCTCGGTGGATCAGGTATTCCGGTTCGTGTTGCGAGCGCTTTGGGATGATTTAGTAAGACCCTTGCTTGAATTGTTGGATTTTTCGGTGAGTCTATTTCCTGCCCTCTCTTTATACCGCTCATGGAAAGTAGAAATCGGATGACCCGCCCGTCTTGAATTGGTGCCCGACTGGATTGTTCTCCTTCCTCCCCATTCACGCTGCTGGAATATACGCCAGTAATGGCCAATCAATCGACTGTGCATCAGATTATATCGTCTCCTCGTTTACACCGACCATAGGTGCATTGCTCGTTCCTGAACAAGGTCAACAACCCTCGACACACCCCTTCAAGTTCCTAGCTGTGATTCAAGCTCAGACTCTACCCTTCGCCAAGGAAGAACTACGAAAGATAGAGTCCCACATTCCTGCTCACTCGTTAATCACACTCGGTGCTCCTGGATCGCCCCCCGCCAACGTCGACATTGTAGTGAATGCCTTATCCTCCGCATCCATTGTACACTTTGCATGTCACGGAGAACAGGACGAGGCGAAGCCGTTAGAGAGCGCGTTGATTTTACAGGATGGGCGGTTACCCGTTTCACGGATTATGCAACAGCCCATGCCCGGTGGGTCCCTAGCGTTCTTGTCAGCGTGCGAGACGGCGATGGGAGATAAGAACCTCCCCGACGAGGCGATGAGTCTTGGTGCGAGTTTGCTATTTTCCGGGTTTAAACATATTATTGCGACGATGTGGTGAGTGGATGCGATTTTTGATTATTCCTCTCGCTTACCCTATGTATCCTTTTCAGGTCAATAAACGATCGTGATGGACCGACAGTCGCTGATGCGTTTTACAAACGCCTCTTTCAAGGTGCGGATGGGAATGCGTTGGAACAACCGAACCCCAATAGCTCTGCGCGAGCACTTCACGATGCGGTAAAGAGATTACGCGCGGAAAATGTGTCGTTTCGTCGTTGGGTACCGTTTATTCATATGGGGAGATAGAACCGTCAGTATTTCTGTTACGGCATGTTAGACGATGGTCAACTTCAAGTGCACGATTGTGACACACCAATTGTGTCGCGCATCACCAAATTAGGGAAATTGTCGGTAATTCACGATGTTATTGGTTCTCTCTCTATGAAAGTGTCGTATTCTGCATACGATGCTTGAAATACATGGACCACAAGTTCTCCCGAGTTTTGCTTACCGGTCCGGTCTTTTAAAAGTCTTTACGAGGAACGTCCGCCGTCACGTGCGTATCGTAACGCTCTGTCATTTAAATTGACTCATTACGAGGACTATCTCTCGCCCATCTTCATGGAACACAAGCGCAAACGCAGTCTTCAAGATTCGACTGTAAACCTTTCGAAAATGAGGATGGCGCTCAATTGTTTCGAATCCCTGAAGGAAGAGTTAAATGGGATCGAATCAACGAAGGAGGAATGGCAAACCATCACCGACCATGTCCTCGCGCTGGAGAACATACTAAAAGGTACAAAGAAACCCGTAAGTCGAGAATTCGTGGAAAAAAATGCTATAACTATTAATAATCCTCCAGCGAGTCACCTCCTCAACCCTTACGCTGGAAGACCTCAAGGAGGCCGGCATCACGAGGAAATGTCTTGTTTTTGTGCCTACGAAAGTAAATGAGTTAACCAACGGGTTGACCTCGGAGGCTACGGTCGACATTACCGATCTACAATCGCGAATCAAGAAAATCTATGAACGGGTGAACATGGACGTGCGTATTTCGTCAATCTTCTTCGCCCTAAATCTCAATTGTTTATTGCTTAGTATGAACCTGGTTCTCGCATGATCCTTGACGCGGTGCTTCTCGCATTAGCGGAGATCTCCTCGACTCAGCAGAAACAGGTTGCCATTCTTCCTGAAATGAGGATCGGCCCAGGCGATGGGATCCACATCTCTCACCCCGTTTCGGGATATGAATTGCAGCTGGGTGGCAATGTCGACTATGCTGTTATTGAGTACGAAGACGTGCTGGACAACAAGGGTGAGTCAAATCATAAAACACTATCGCTGGAGTCATGACTTTACAGCCCGCTTGTTCGCCCCTGGTGGATCTAGAGACGACGCATTCGAGATTGCCAAAGGTCGCCTGTTACTAGTAGTTGAAGCCAAACGCCAGGGTCCCGAACGGCCCTTGGTCTCCTATATTCCAACGGCCGTTGGTCAAGCAATCGCACTTATGAAGTCCGCAAAGTACGTCAGCGATCCCTGTTTCACTTCCTCATCTGAGAAAGTTGCCTTTCAGCCTTCCAGCGATCCGTTTCTGTCTATCTGATGGGGAGAGATGGATCTTTTTCCTCCTGAAATCAGAAAACGGGACATTGACGTACTACGAATCAGCCATTCGTAGCCTGGGCAAAAACGCGTTGGAGGGCTCAGGCTTGCCTTTACGCGAGATCATACAGATCCTTTGTGAATGGGTAAGTATCCACCGGTATATCTGCTTCTCGTGAAAAGATGTAATTTTTTTTTGTTAGCTAAATCCCACTATGACTGACCTGTTTGTATTGATGTCGTAGAAGTTGGCTCTTGCGATGGAAGTGCCTTCGCGAGATTATTGATTGATTGATTTTCCCTTCATGGTGCCGGGTTCATACCACGTTGCCTTTCGTGTTGCCATATTCCTTATTCTCATAGATAAGATGGACCTCTTCCGATGTTGGGGTGACCTCACGCCGCCGCGTTCAATCTGATGCGCGAGATCATAGACGGCCCCAGTGATATTGAGGCTGACAAGGTAGTGAGGAGGCGCTCCCCGAGGAGGAAAAAGATCGTGTACAAGTGGCTGCGCGTGCGGAGTTTAGAACGTTGATCTTTCTGCCAGAACCCTCACATTTTCTCACCATGCCGTCATTTGAATGTGGATATCTCATCACACTAGCCAAAGTCCGGGCGTTCATTCCAAAGACCCGTGAAGAAGAAGAGGATACAAACGCATTAGCCCTCCTCTATGACATCGACAAGTGGTGGTTTCAGCTGCCCTGTGAGGTACAAAGGAAAACCCCACTCCCAAGGAGTTTGTGTTCTTTTTGCCAGATTTACCTCCTGCTTGCAGCTGACGTGGACCTTGGTTTTAGTTTACCTTCCTCCTGGATGTGATGATTACAATTATTAATGACGGGCTCATCCGTGTGACCTCACGCTGCCGCTTTCAATCAGATATGCTCCCCAGTGAGATTGAGGCTGACAAGATAATTAAGAGGAGGTTTTTGGAGGCGGCTAATGGAGGTTTGGATGAGCAGGAAATGGTTTTCTTTACGCGTGTGCGAAGGTAGAAATCACATCATGTTCATGATCGAATCGATTGTCAAGTCAGGGAATTATTACTTACTATTTCATGTCCACCGTTGTATGGAATTCATATTTCAAAATGCGAGTTAGTATGGAAGATGGAGGTGTCGTGCAAGGTTGATGACTCAAATAGGCATTTTTCCAACAATGAAATCGGAGAGACGATGCCCAGAAGTAACTCAAAGATTCCGCTGACACTTCAGCCTCATACGGGAGACTAGCGTTCATTGGATTGTAAGCGTTCATTGGATTGTGGGGGTCAACGTGGAACAGGAGCTTAAAATTCACAAACACTTCTAAATCTCTCTGCCACCGGCACCAAGTTTTTCGACCGTGTGTGTTTTATGCCACAAGATAAAGTCAGTAAAGCTACCCCAAAAACAGTGGAGGAGGCTGACAAGATAGTAAAGGGTTTCTGGATGCGGCCGGCGAGGAGTTAGACGAGGAACATAGAAGATATGGTCTGCTTACTTCACGAAACCAATTCGCGCTAAGTCCGAAGCCAGGATATCATGAAGTTTAAGACAGAGTTCGGGCGGATTATTGCATTCCACCTATTGTGTAAATTCCCAGACTCCAAAATGCGACCTGTGATCCTTTCGGTAGGAATCGGGAAGATGCCGGAAGAAGGAGTGATTTGGAATAGCGAAAGAGATCCCGGAACGGGAGCGCGTCGCATGAGCTCGAAGCATTCATCAACCGCGACGTGTGCCATTGAAGCAGTAATGAGATGATTCCATACTATTTCAACGTTTTTTAGGCGATATTTTCTGAGTACGACGTGGACTGCGCTGGGCTTGCATTTCATGCTAAATTTTGCGGCGTCGTAGGCATCACGATGTTCGATGGAACGCTTCAAGTCTGGTCGGAGCACGAGCTTCTGGAGTGAATTGACCTCCAGGAATCCGCAAATGCGATGCAAATAACGCGCTGGGAGGGCAATATTCAGGGTGTGCCAACGGGACGATTGTCCCTTTAAAATATTTATCGCCTCTAGGAGTATCTTGCCACTCATATCGCGGGGAGTTAACAATATGATGGTCGGGGGAAGTTTGGCTGAGCTTTCCAATATTCAGCCAGGAGCTGAGGCGAATAAAATTTAATGCAGAGGGAGGACCACACTTGGGGAGTCGTCCAGGCCAAATGGCGCC
Organism: Hebeloma cylindrosporum; assembly: GCA_000827355.1. Classification (NCBI taxonomy): domain Eukaryota; kingdom Fungi; phylum Basidiomycota; class Agaricomycetes; order Agaricales; family Hymenogastraceae; genus Hebeloma; species Hebeloma cylindrosporum. The sequence continues at coordinate 370,898 of KN831792.1, read as the reverse complement.
ATTTCCGGCATACAGCTCCAAGATATAAAGGGATTCTTGTATCATCTTCGTCGCGCTGGGAGTAATAAGTGAATATTTGAGAGGCGATTTCGGGTGGAAATTTGGAGATGAGCGGATCATGATTTTCGTTTCATGACAGTACGAAGTGCGCGGCGTTTGGTGTGTATCTTCTCGATCTGGGCTTCCAATTCTTTGATGTCCTTCTCCAGTGCGATATCTTCTGCACATGCGGAGCAAGGCTTGCCATCTAATGCTGTGCATCGTTCAGGTCGGGGAGTCGCAATTTTCGTACCACTGGCACGAGCACACAGCGGGCATGGGATTATCATGATATTTCAAGCGCAGTGGCAACAGAAGCGCTGCATATAAAGGTTCAGCGTATTAATTTGTTATGCTGTTCCGAAATTCACAATTATGTATCATACGAGCAAAGAGTGAGTGGCAACAAAACTTGAACAAAACGAAGCGTGATCAACCAATGATGTACCCCCCCTCGCGCCTTCGGGGGGCGGCGGCTTCGTGGGAAATGTTGATCGGCTTGAATTTATCCCGCTTGTCGCGTTGTCTGTCACATCAAAGCCCTCGCGTCGTAGTTGTCCTCATTGTAAGTCTCTGGGAGTCTAAGATTTGGTATCCTTAATAACTCGAGCTCCAACTTGGCCTATAGCACGATCGAAACATGAAGGCTTCTCCATCAGAGTGCTTCAGTCTCCTCCGGCTCGACCAATGCACCATGCAGGATGGAAATCGTTGCTCAGCATGCGCCGAAGACATCGTAATGGAGGAGCAGCTCAACGAATTGGAGAAAATGGCAGAGAAAATACGCACCAAGCGGCGTGTCCTTCGAACGGTGATGAACCAAAATCACGATCGCCTCATCCACAGATTCCCACCCGAAATCGCCTCGCGGATATTTTTCCATCATTGCCGTGATAGCCTACGCTTGAACAAGAAGGAAAACTTGGACGCTCTAACCCTCGGAGCTGTCTGTCAGAAATGGCGGCAACTCGCCTGGGCAACACCCGAACTCTGGACCTCGATTGACATTTGGACGCGAATGTTGCATTGTTCCACCCACGCGGAGGTGCTGTGCGCCGAATGGTTGCAACGCTCGGCTACACTTCCGTTGACTGTACGATTTACAGACCCGCACGCATTCGAAAGTGACTCCGGAAGGCTAGTTTATGATGGAGTGTATCGTACGGTGGCAGAGCTGTTGAACAGGCAATCGGCACGGTGGTACGATATCCAGTTGAGTATCCCAGCCCCTTACATACACCGTCTCTGCGGTTCATCGCAATCCAGTATTCTCCGCCGACTTTCCCTCTCCATCGGCCGTTGGAGTAATTTCCCCACCTTGGAACCGACGTTCAGCATGGAAGTCAAGCCTTGCCCGAGTGAACTCGAACTCTTCTTTTTAAGCCCGAAATGCGTCGACATAAACTGGAATAATCTCACCGTGCTTTCTCTGAATTCTATCAGGGCCGATGAAGTCATCGAGGTCCTACTATGGGCTCCCAATTTAACAACGGTGACTTTCGTCGAGATCGAACCCCATTCCGAAACCTTCCACGTTCCCAATACGAGGGTGTATTGTCCTCATGTTCATTATTTGGAAATAATGCGTGTTGGGTATGATGCCTTCGGGACACTCCTCGACCTGGTGCAGCTACCCTCGCTGGAACAATGGACCATCGAATCGTGCGGATTTCCTCTGGAGAACATGGTACCCTTCGTCGAAGCGTCGTCGTTCTGCCTGAAAACGTGCAACATAGGTGGACATCACACGCCGGGGATTACAAAATTGAGGACCGGTAAAAACTTGGTCCAATATGTTAATCGCATATTTTAAATATCCTGAAAATTAATACTTCAAGTAGAAAGCAAGGGGGCAGCGGCATCGGAAAAAAAGACCCGGGGTCGATTTTTTTTCTAAGGTGACTTTGGACGGACTAACTAACTTATGTAATCAGGAACGCATCCCAATATAGTAATACGATGTCATCTGCGTGAGCGCTTTCCCCCGCGTCCTCCCCCGGAAGCCTCACAGCGCAGACCCAATTCCGGGGCGCTTGCTGAAGTTTCATGCATTTTAGATGGAACTAGGCATAGAACGTGAGTCAGAAAATTAATCAGCACTCGAGCACTTACCCACTGAGTCTCGCAACCAGCTTGTTTGCATCTGAGCACACTATCCTCTGAGCCGTCGAGGACTAAACCGCAGAGACAACTATTCAGTGCGTCCTCTGTATTTTTAGGAACCCGTTTGCGCTTCGACCGCCCCAATTCTTCAGCGCGTTGGGTGTAGTGGTCTTTATTCATTTCATTAATTTTCAATCGCTTTTACATGGAATTTGTGACACATACTGCAGATTCTAGTCCAGGATCCATCCTTATAGGTTGCCAATATAGATAATGTGTACATACGCAATGTGTTGCGAGTAGCGTTGGCGGCTGATCCCCAACATGACGCAATAAATTTTACAAAATGCCCAAATATGGAAGGAATATGTTTTTCACTCGCTTTCTAGCATTTCAAAGCCTCTCTTGGGCTGGATTACTCCTCATAATATTTGTAGATACTATAATATGTTCCTGTCGACTTAATTAGGTGTTTTGAACCCCTTGTTCTACAGGCATCCATTTTTTTTTTTCGCAGCCGAAGGCTGGACTAACTAACCGGATCCCGGTACGGGATTACCGGGCCGGTGCCCCCTTGGTAGAAAGGCGCCTTTGATTCCAAATATGAGGGAAGGTTGTTTGGCAATAAAGACTTTGAGTAGAAAGGGCCCCAAGATTTTAAAAAATGGCAGAGCGGTGTCACAAAGACTTTAAACAGCATTTTAAATCATAGTCAAATCCAATACTTTTCCGGGGATAAAAAGTACAAAGCAATCGAAGATTTTAAGTTCTCAGAAATTTCATTGTAGAATTCACGATCTAAAATATTGAACTAAATCTTGGAGCGAGTTTTTGGTGGTCCTGAATATAGTAACCCCCGGCGTGTCAGGATATCGCCGATCGAGTTCCCGAGTTACTCCTTCACTTGCCCACCGTCGAGGTCTTGCGCCTAGGATTTGAATTCTCCATCGAGGCGTCGTTCTTCGAATTTCTGTGTTCTGGGGAGGCGAATTTCCTGCCTCGCCTTCACACATTGAAGTTCGATCACGATCGTCTCGTCCCATTGGAATTCTTGCCTGCGATATTCGCCGTACCGCACCGCCGGTTCGTGAGAGTGGAGGTCAAGTACACCGTTGTTGAGCATATCGAGGACGATTTGGCTGACCTACTGGTGGAACTGGTTGGCCAAGGCTTTAATCTATCTATTTAACAAGGCGGGACGGTTGATAATTCTTGAAGAGTACAAAGAAAAATGGCGTTCTCGGGAAGAGGAGCGCTTGATATCCCGGGATTAAAAAAATTAGATGACTAATTAGACGACTTCCTTGCTGTAATGCCAGATAGGTTTAGACGAATATTCGTTCGAAACGCTGCTCTAATATATATAAAAGTGATCAATCCAAAATGGAATTATTATTACAATTGTTAACCTGCAACGATACAAGTGCGTACATGGCGTATCGGGACGAAAACATCGAGGGGGTAATTCAAGCGTCCAAGTCACAGTTGGAATGATCGCGGAAACTCAGAGCTTCTCAGAGAACACATGGTCCTCTCTCAGTCCTGGATATCTAATCAATATGATAGGTAACCTGACCAAAAAATGGAGAATATCGATCTTAGTACATGAATAGAGTATACACGTTAGCTTATCAACTCCCGTCGATTTAAGGGATCTACCGCATGGACTTGATGAAGCCCTCGTACACTCTACGTGGCTTTGCGAGACGGCGACAGTAACGAGCCTCCCAGATGATGATCCTTGATATCATGGTTCGATTTGGTTTGATTGAGCTAACGATCATTCTCACCATACTAGTACTATCACTGCATGCGTACTTGTACCAAACCCATGGTAGAATACTACGTTAGCGGGCCGACCTGTCGCCTTGCTCTGTGTTCCTCAAGTAGATCGGATTTACCATAGCCATCTCTTAAAATGCGCAAATTAATCCCTGCATCGACCAATTCAAGGAGTTCATCGGCGGTTTCATGGCTAAAACCAGCCTTCGCTTGGATCTTCACTGCGAGGGACCGTCGATGGGATTGGGAGAATATTCGCAATAGATCTTCCCATGGGAACGGGAGTCGAGGACCGATTGCCAATGTTTGGAGGTGGGGAAGGAAAGGCGAAGAGTCGTCCGAGAAACAGAGCCGGTTAATGAAATGATCAACGGGTACATCTTGGTTGCGGAAACGGAAACGCAGTTCCAAGGATTCGAGCGATGGTAACTGATGGAGAATGGTGTGAAGATGATCGTACAGATGGCGGCCTCCCCCTATTTTCAACAACTTCAGGGAGAAGGATGACTGCTCTATGAAAGAGGTGAGGTGGCCCAGGGAAGGAGAGTATTCGGGTGTCTGGTGAATCCAAGATTTTAAAGAAGGGGCGCAGATCCGGTCGAGAATATCCGGCCCTATGGTTTCATCTTCAGTATTCCAAATTTCCAGTGAACGAAGCTGAGGGAGGATGATCCTTTCGGTAGGAATGGGGAAAAGACCAGAAGAAGGGATGGATTCGAATAGCAAAAGGGATTCCAAGAGGGGAGCGCGTCGCATGAGCTCGAAGCATTCATCCACTGCGAGGTGTTCCACTTTCGCCCCGGTAATACAGTTCCATACTATGTCAATGCTCGCGAGGCGATATCTCGCGAGTGTCAGGGACGTCGGGCTGGGCTGGGATTTCATGCTGAAAGTGGCGGCGTCGTGAGCCTCTCGGCCTTCGGTGGATTTCTTGAACGGTCGGATAATAAGTTCGTTGAGTATATTTCCTCCTGAGGAACCACAAAAGTGTCGTAAAAAACGCGTCGGAAGGGCAATGTGCATGGTATGCCAACGCGACGAGTGCTTGTTTAAAAGCTTTATCACTTCCAGATAGACGTCGTCGTCGATTAGTCGGGAGGAATAAGCAACCAATGCCACAGTCAAAGGCGCATCGGCTGAATGCTTCAATTGTTCGGCCAAGAGCTGACATGGATACGGTACCGTGACTTTAAATTTAATGAGGATGGAGGACCAAAGACGGGGCGTCGACCAGGCCAACTGCCGCCATTTCTGACAAACAGCTCCAAGATGGAACGGGCTGCTTCCATTGTCATTAGTAAAATGCCCAGGGGGAAGAGAATAATGAATGAATATCTTGGAGGCGATTTCAGGCGGGAGTTTGTTGATGAGTTGATCGTGATTTTCATTCATAACCGTACGAAGGGCGCGACGTTTGACGTGCAGTTTTTCGATCAAGCTTTCCAGTTCTTTGATCTCCCTTTCCAGTTCGATATCTTCGGTACATGCTGAACAAGGCATCCCATCTTGAACCGAGCATCGTTCAGGTCGGAGAAGCCTCTTGTCGCATAGACTGCAAGGGACTCTCATGGTCTTCTGATCCAAGGGCGATCGCAGTGCAAGTAAAATGTGCTGTATTAATGTGATTGTAAGTACTGTTCGCTTCTCCACGCTACCAAAATCCACTGCGTACCGTATGGTGTGAGGGAGGGTCGATGACAACAAGATATCAAAATGTTCACGGCTGAATTTTGGGCCGAACCTAGCCGAATCAACAATCGATTCGAACTCCGGTTGAAAACCTGATTTCTCCCAAATCGAAACCGTAAGGTTTGTAACGTTCCTTCATTCAACGTTCAACCCTTTACCTGACCAAGTTATACGGTGCACTGTCTGTTTTTTTTGCTGGTCGCGGAGAACGAAAAACTCAACACTCTTTATCGATCCAGGAATGGACATCCCATGCAGCATATGCACTCGAAATTCAAGTCGAAATTTAAAGCTTTTCAGACCTGAACGATGCGTAGTACTAGACGGGGCGCCATGTCCAGCATGTACCGAAGACATCGAACTAGAAAACAAGATCCAAGAGCTGGAAATCTTGATTGAGAAGCTCCACGTCAAACGTCGCGCGCTTCGGACGGCTATGAACGAAAATCACGATCAACTCATCGACAAACTCCCACCTGAAATCGTCTCTCAGATATTCATTCAATATTCCCTGCCAAATTCGTGCTCGGATATCACGGATTTGAATAGCCCTTTAAATCTCGGCGCTGTGTGCCAGAAATGGAGACAGCTGGCCTGGGCGACCCCCGAGATTTGGTCTTCATTGTGGTTTGGATTCGGATCCGGAAGGCAGAGAATTGGGCGGCTAGATTTGGTTCCACTCGTCGGGGAATGGCTGGAACGGTCCGCTGGGCTTCCCCTGACTATCAAATGCGCTCCCGGAGGGGAACCCGCTGACGAAATCTACTGTCGGCTGATAGCTATACTGAACAAATATTCGACACGGTGGTACGACATGGACATCGCCATTCCTAAGCGTCATCGGGGTCTCCTTTGCGGCTCCTCAGAAGAGCAGAATATACTCGACCGACTCACTCTTCGGCCCCATTGGCGAACGGATGAGTTGCAGGCTCATCCGAGCACTGACAAGTCTTCAACTTTTCGAGTGAAAAGCAAACCCAGTCCGACTCACTTCACGCTCGTGAGCCATAGCTTTGCGTATATCGATATATCCTGCAACCGTCTTACCCACGCTTCAGTGGAGGATGTCCATGTTGATGAATGCTGCGAGCTCATACAATGCGCCCCGCTTTTGGAAGTTCTTAAGCTGCGGGATATACACGGTTCCCATTCCCGCCGCCGCCCCCGAATCCCAATTCCTAACTCACGGGTTGTTCTTCGTCATCTTCATTCACTGGAATTAAACGGTAACACGAAAGACAAGGTACTGGTGAGAATCCTCGATTCAATATCCACCCCTAGTTTGAAGCATTGGATTCACCGAACGTATGGCGGTTCTTCACCCAACATGATATCATTCATCGAGCACTCCGCATTCTCTCTGAAAACCTTCCAAGTAGCCGGGCCGCGGGATGTGTACGATGAAGTTCACCTAGTGCTTTCTCATTTATCGTCCCTGGAATCCTTACGACTGCACATCTACTCTGGATTTCATGAGCCCGACGGTCCACCTCTAGCCGATGAGTTCCTTGACCTCCTGTGTTCTCCTGGTGAGACCTCGGTATTCCTCCCCCACCTCCAAAGCCTGCAATTCACTGGAAGCCTCCATTCGCATGGGATTCGCTTTCTCGAATATTCACGTCATCATTCCGGCGTTCCCTGATAGTGAAGGTTGATGGCCAGTATGATAGGAGTATTCCAGAGGAAGCTATCGAACGATTATTGGAATTGGTAGGCGAAGGATTTAACTTGAGTATTGTCAGGTATGATGGAGTTGATGTACTCGACAAATTTAGGGTAGAGCGGCAATCATCCCAGACGCGCCTGCAATAATCTACCATTTCCCACACATGAAGTTTATGTTTATGTTACATATGTGGAGGGTGTTCGAACCTCGTACATTCCATGTTGGACTTTATGGCTTCTCTGACCTATGCAGCGGTTCTCCGACGTATAAAAGGCGTCTATACGATGTAATAAAAGGCACGAACAAAAATCTTTTATTGAGAGGGAGATACGAGATTTTAGCGCTTACTACTGCTTGTACAAATCAAATGCGTTGAGAGCAAGGAGCTCAAGCTTGTAGGATATACTCCAGCGGATAGACTCTCCTCCTAAGAGAAAGTCGGAAACCCCATGATCACCTATAAGTATTACGAACGAAGAAGAAATTCAACAACTCTACAAGTTGAACGAGAGAAATGCATTTCCGCCTTCAAACTCGTCAATTGGGACATTTGAACCGCTCATTCGGTGTAACGTTGCAACCGAGTCGAACCTCATAATTATCACCCACCACGGTCCGCTTCGCCGCGGCCTGAGATGACATCTCATCGATGCCATTGTACAGCGCAATCTTTGTCTATGAATCCCTTATCGTTCGGAGTCATTGTTCCGTTCGTGGGTTGCCTCATGGCCTCTCATGCCCGTGAACATTACGACAGCTGCCATGTCGTTGACAGACCCACTCAGATGACCCCAAGTTGACCGCGCACGAGATTCAATTTTTCTATCGCTGAGCCCGAATCCGGTGTACTTACTAGCTTCAGTCCCTTGTATAAATCTTTATCTAGATTACTCTCTGAAATGAAAGCAGTTCAAGGTAGCGCATTAGTCTGTAAAGACAATCTGTAAAGCACTTCCGCTTGTACATGTTAAGGAAATCCCCCGTTCTTCGATCGAGGTCTTTCGTATACCAACAATGGTCTCGCTGCCAATGGGTACCAGGTATGATCAAGTTCCTGGACTCTTTTTAACTTCCGATCCAACCTCGCGGAGGCTCCGATCTCCTACAAACATTGCGCATTTTATGAGGGAGGCCGGCGAGAGTTTGAGTCGTCAGTAATGCACAATATTATTTGTTTTCTGTGGCTGTCGTCAGCGGGGCCAGAAGATGCACAAGTTCACGCGAGCGTCGCTTATCGGCGCCAATATTAATGGACGTTTTAACCATCATATGTCAAATAATACCTGACGTGCTCGAAATCTTGACCACAAGCATCGGCGCAGCAAAGTGCAGACATGCCTCCCTCCCGCACGCCACTTTTTTTTGAGACATACCTGTACGTTCCAGCGTTAAACCACTCGCAATTATGTATTAACAAATGACGATAATATGTTATAGGAACCATACCACGGAGGTTGAGAATACAATACTAGTAAAAGTACAAGGTATTTGGATTACTGGCCCGCCAATCAAACCACCTCTGTGCATAAAGGCTCTGTCTTAGCCAGAGAGTCCCTCCGAGCATCACTCGCACGGGAAGTGCCGTCGGAAACAGTTACCCTGGTTTTCTCAACCTGAATTCGCATGGCTGGGGTGAGGGTGGACGGAGCTTCGCTCTATGGAGTTGAAGATGAGTTCCGACAGGCGGAACAGAGAAACCAGTTAGGCTTACCGTTTTTCGTGACAGTGAGAAGCTATCACCGAACATGATTGGGAGATTGCGATCCCCTGAGCCCGAGTGTTGCGAGCGATGTCCGGTGGGCTGGAGAGTCTTCCGCGTGTTCAGGCTTATCATGAGGATCAGGGATTAGAATACGAGCTTTACGGCAGAGCGGGGGGTAGGAACATGGACATACGTGGCGAGCAATGAGTTGGCGTAGACTGAGAGTTGGATGAGGACACATTTAGTGCTAAATGATATAATTATACGCACATTTGCTGATGACGAAGTGGAGACCCATGAAAATGAGATTGTTCTTATGGCTCGTGATCCACTACAAAGACTTCGAGATCAGAGGGAGCTGAGGAACAAAGACTAACATTGCTCACGCAAACGAGAGAGCTAAGCGTCGCAGCACTAAACAAAGGGTTAAATTTGGCCATGTGTAGAAAGAAGAACCATTGACCATGTTACCGATCCATTCTCAAATGAGTAGAGCATGAGCTTGTCGAGTACGCCATTCAAACTTTAATATAATAAGCTCGTATCAGTTGAAAATTCGATACATGGAAGGTAGGGAAATGTACCTCGAATTTTCTTTCTGATTGATGAAAAAGAGATAACACAACAGCCCCGTTACGAGAACATCAAAAAGCGAGGAGAGGGAAAGGCCGATGGTGAACGACCATGTATAGAGATCGACGAATCGGGTGAGGCTTCGGAGTTTGATCCTTGAGTAGCACTCGTTTGTCAGAACATGGATATACCCCCAACATAGGCACGTACAACTTTGCCGTAGTCACTGGAAATGGGGAAAAGGTCAACGTGGAGCGTTCTGGTTACGGGGAATGATGCGAACTTACGACAGGCGAAACACAGGCGAGCGCACGTGAGCAGGGTAAGTGGAACGGCGAAGAAGAAGTTTCTCTTGCTCACTGTTTGGCGTTTGGACAGGCTTAGGAAAATGATTCAAGTCGAGGGAAGGAAATGAACATACATTTAAAGATCCGGAACACGAAAAACCTGATGAGGGTTCAGTTACTGTAATTTCATCACAACGGGGAAGCGTACAGATGAACGAGGAACGTTAGCATGGCCTGTCAAACGAGGTAAGAAACGATAAACTCGGTGCCACGCTGACGATAAGAACTCACCGTAAACGCAATCGTCATCTATAGAATATGAACATTCGATGACTCAATAACCGTAGCGAAATCACGTTTTTGAAGGATGGACTCACAGCAAGGGACCTGAACAAAGATAGAATTTTGTTAATAATTCTGTTCATCGAAACGAATACGTACCATGGGATGTAATCTATGCGCTGTGCGCTCCCGAAATGTACGATTAAATGGTCCCAAAGGGATGTAGAAACAAAAATGGTGTGGCAGAAGTCGATGAACCTGCTCAGCCGGAATCAGTATCGATCACGACATTATCTATTCCGGAGAGCTGATTTACCACACAACACCGACCTGGAAGAATAGGAAGTCATGCGACAACACGCGGCCAAAGAAATAGTTTGCATACAAGTAGTTTGATAAATTTCGAATCGGCTGGATAGTTCTTGAAGTACGCAAATGTCTGGGCGGTGACGACTCCTCCAAATCTAGAAAAATTGAAGGTGAATACGGTCTCTGATAAAAAGATAAGCGAAACCCACACTGCTGCGACGATCCCGCCAATCATAAGAGCTCCAAAAGTGCGCGGAATGTCAACTCCCTCCATATCAAGGATTGCTGGAAGGAGCGGGGGAGAAGCGCTTGAGTGATAATGAAGTGGAGAGAAGGAGAGGGAAATGTCCAGCTCTGCCACCTCCAGACGAAGCGCTCCCCATATATGATAGCACGGAATTTCGGCAGTCACATTAGGGTTTGTTTGAAGGAGCAAGAAACACCCTCACTCACGCCGATGACCCTGAGATATGTACGTTCTCTCTTAATCGGATCAGATCTAAGGTGGGCAAAATGTTCGGAAGTGGACAGCTGTACTTCGATTTATTCCTTCCGAGGTTTCTGTGTTGAGGCTTGAGCAATACTGAGAGGATGAAAACTTATCTGGAGAGTCTGATTATTCGTTAGACTGGCCCAAGGTTCAGACCTTCAAATGGAGTTGCGTGAAGAAACAGTCAGGTACGAGCTGAGTAATCTGTACAAAGTAAGGAATGAGCTCTTTTTGTTTTGACTCGACCTCCGAGTGTGTCGGAACAGCCTTTCGCGTTTGCGTTTGACGGATGGACATCGATGGAACATTGAAAGTAACACATACCTCACGAAATACCTTGGTATTGTATTACAGGGTTGGAAAATGACAAAAGAACGCATATCCCATGAAGAGATGAAGACAAAACGCGAAGTAGGGTGCTAAAACATTATCAAGTCAGCTGAGTTGCATCAAAATGACAGGTGTCGGAGTCCCCCACAGCCCACAGGCACCTACGAATAGATATGGGTAGAATGGACCAAAAGTAAACATGCTGCGACAGCGTTGCGGACCGATCGATGGTGTACGTATTCCATAGTTTCCGCCCGACCGTCGTTCCAAACGTTGTGCATTCAGGTCAACTGCCGAAAAGCGCCCCAAAGCCGACTTCGTTTTTCGTATTTTTCTTGTATGCAATCGGAGGACGAAAGCCTGCTCAATCACTGAATTAAGGTGTGGTTCTCCAGCTTCTGAAAGTGAAATGACGTGCCAAGGAAGATCGCAGTGGACAGTCCTCGAAGGAGAATGACAAAAGCGTTTTGTGCCGTACACATCTCTTGGGTGTCGGCATTTGGGAGGGTATCGTTATATCAAGCCAGCGTTTCTAAAACCACGGGGACATGCGGCGACGTGTTAGATTTGGGGTGAATGCAGTCCGGATCCTAGCTCCCCAGCGTACCGTGGCTGAGGTAGGCGCATCTTCTGTACGAGTATCAGTTTTTCGGAGATCAGGCACACAACGCTTCAGATCCGGAACGGTGCAGATTAGATATGCAGCGGAAGTAAAGAGACTTGGAAAGCTTACCTTGCTTAAATCTTCCTTACATCTTCCTTAATTCTTGGCGAAGGAAAGTTCAGGCGCTCTGTTCACAAAGACGTCCGGAGTGTATGCGAAGCCTACTGCGTGCTCTGCGGATGTGGGTGCTCTCCAGCCACGATTACTTATCTTCAAGTGGGCGGCATTACGCTATCAATTAGAACAAAAGGTCAGATCCGGATGAGATTGGACCCACTGCCGTTCCGTGTTCATCTCGGTTTGGTCTAGCTTCGGCAAGATCAGAGTTTCTGTCCACCTTCCCAAATACGCCTCTGAACAGAGGCTGTATGGGGGATGGTAGGTTCTGTAGAATGAATTGAACGTTGCACAGAACCTTCCGCGAAATCGGTGACTGTCGAAACTTTAAGTTCACCGCACGGAGGCCGCCACGAGAGGCCATCATGATTGACAGACATTATGATCGTCTACCCATCCTGGTCCCAATTCTTCGCGCTTTCTCCGCCGGGCGGCGTGACACACAACGTTCTCGGGTTGTAGCGAGTCAGAAACATCGGAGACCATGACTCGAGCACTCACCCACAGTCGCACCGCTCACCACGAAGGCGACACCATCGTGGGCGATCTTGACGCATGTTCTGTGGGGTTGTATCTATTGAGTTCTGGGATATTGCGTTCTTCCTGCGTGAGTTGGCGGAGGACGCAGAAAAATCGTCGACTAGAGCAGAAGCTACGGGTGCTCACTTATGTCACGAAAACGCCTCGCATTTTGGCAACCCCCTACAGCGGTTCGCGGTACGCCTTCGTTTTGAGACCATGGGTAAGGACTCGAGTGCGATATGTACGCTGCCACAGCCGAATTTTGCCGGAGCTGTTGAACCTGCCTCCACCCCAAGGAATAAGCGCGCCTCGGTATGTTTTTGGAAAATTCAACGAAAACTCACGATCGTACGCCTCGTATCAATCATCGAGCGCCGAGAACCAACCACGACAATTATAACCATCAAGGATGAATATTACATATATCTAAAACAATAAGAATGACGCGAGCAGTAAAAAAAAGCCGCCAAAGGGAGGGAGAGGAAAAGGGAAGATGGTATCTACGCAGCTATCAGAACAGAGACACCGCGAAACAAACGAGAAAGAAAACATCGCGCTCCTCATGTTTTCTTCTTCTTGGTGGACCTCTTCCCCGACGCGCTCTCCAATGGCGTAGATGGTCTCGACTCCATTTTCTGCACTTCATCGATCCCGCGTTTCTATATAAGCAATGAAAATTAATAAAAAAACGAAACAACCAAAGCCATAGAATAGAAACCGCAAGCAAAAAAAAAACTCACCTTCCCCTTTGTCGGCTTCAACTTTGCCTCCTCCGTCAGCCTTATCTCTTCCTCCTTCTCTATCATCCCCAACAGCGTATTACACCTCCTCTGCAGCTCCTGCGGCGACCGACTCTTGAAAAACCAATCAAACCGGAACACAGGGAACTCCGTGATATCTTTCTTGATCCGGTCAAACACATCATCCGCCAGCATCCCATAGTGGGAGAGTCGACAGAGGAGATACCTATCCTCTTCTTCCGAGTACACTTTACCCTTGGTGGTAGGGTAGTTCAGCTCGAGCTCTTGCATTGGATACCGCACGGATGCGACCTTCTTCTGGAGGAGCATTTCGAGGTTTTCGCGCTTGTTGCGCCTCGCCTCGCCCTCTTCGATACGTGCTTTGATACGGGGATATTCTGAATGAGAATGACATGGATCGTCAACGACATGCGGGTCTCAGTAAACGAAGAGTTCCATACCTGATAGAGTTTTACATTTCTTGTTGAACACTCTCAGGTACTTCTCAACATCCTCGGGAGTCTTGTCCTGGATGTCGCCGGCCAATGTTTCCGCCTCGGCCTCCCTACAATCAGAAAAAAATCAGAACGACCCCGAATTCGAAGGAACGAATAGACGCACCAGCCATATGTTTCCAAGCCTCGAATAAGCTGCTGGAAATCTCGTCGACTCCACTCAGGGAAGCCCTGCTTGATGTAATCTTCCTTCAAATCCAGATCCTCATCCTCGAGCGGTTCAGCTAATAAAAAGGAATCAGACCATCGAACCTGAGCTCCCCTCAGCGTACGCACCTGTATCAATCAACTCCTGGGCCTTCAACCTCTCCTCCTCGAGCTTCTCAGGCGTATCTTCAGGTCCCTGGGGCTCTCTCGTGGTTGCGTTTATCCCATTCAGCCGCTATCATCGCACACATGTGATAAATACCCACATTTCGCATGTCAAAACTAAGAAAAGAGAACGAACCTTATGCACTGCTAACTCCCTCTCCTGCAGCTCCGCCAATTCCGGGGGGAAGAACTGGAAGTCCTGACTATATTCATAGGTGAGGTCATCAGAACAAAAATGGAAAGACCAATTGAATCAAACCCACATGGCGATCTGCTTCGGCGCCCGTGGCATCTTCGGCGCCTTATCCATTTTTGAGGGCCCCGCACGCAGCGTATCTTTGAAATAATTATCCACCGAATAATTCGACTTGCGTTCACGTTTCGACAGGGAGAGGAGGTTGAAGTTGAGTGCTTTTTTCTGTGGAAACGGAGATGAATCAGGATATTGGACGATAACAACATCAGAAGGAAGAGTATACGTACCCCCGTTCTGAAATCCTCCCCTTCCCATTGCTGGACAGACGCATCCGACTTGAAATTGTTCAGGTCCTCAAGGTTGAGTCCCTCGTACTTGCTGTTCAGCTCTATGGTCCTCTCTTCTCCGCGGGCAATGATAGCGTCGATATCTTCGTTGATGACCAGACTGCTGTGGGTCAGAAGATTAGCGCGAAGAAAGAGCCAAAAAGAGCAGGAAAAGAAAAAGAGATATTCACTCTTCCGTAGCGTTGATGATCTTCTCCGCCCCATGCGTGATCATCTCCAAGAGTTCTTCCTTATTCGCCGCCGCTAAACCAGAAAATCGAGTTAACTCCAAACAAATCTGCCACCAGGTTTAACTAGAAAGGCACCTTTCGCAGCCTGCGCCCTCCCCTGTTGGATAACCAACTGATCGAGCCTCAACTTCTGCGCCGCCCGCTCCAACATCCTCTCCTCGACACTACCTTCCGTGATGAACCTGAACACATACACCTGCTTCGTCTGCCCAATTCGATGTGCGCGGTCCATGGCCTGCAAATCGGCCTGTGGGTTCCTATTCAACGAAACCATCATATCGTTATTGATGCATTAGGGCAGAGAGATTGGAAAAGACGGACCAATCACTATCGTACAACACCACAACATCGGCCGTTGTCAAATTGATTCCCAGCCCACCAGCGCGCGTCGTGAGCAGGAAAATGAATTTCTCGCTTCCAGGTTTGTTGTATTCGTCAATCGCTGCGATACGATCCTCGTGCGCAGTGCCTCCGTCGATCCGGCAATACTCTACGAGGAACCAGTGTCAGTATCGGCACATAGTAGACGTGAAGAGGTACTCACTATACTGCCTAAACAAACAATAGTCCTCCAGAATATCCAACACCCGACTCATTTGACTGAAAATCAGAACACGCGATCCTTTCTCCCTCATGCTCGCCAACAACTTGTCGAGGATCATCATTTTACCCGAGTTCTGGATGAGATGCTCGTCGGTGGTGTAAGGGGGACGAGGCTCCGCGCCATCGAACAGGTAGGGGTGACAAGTGACTTTACGGAGCTGCATGACCATGTTCATTAGCCGTGTTTTGCCTTCTTTCTTGCCAGTTAGACCTAGAGTAAAATGAATACGAGAATTCTAGAATGTTGAAGGGGGCTTATTTACCATTCACAGCGTCGATATCTTTCTCCAGCACAGAACGATACCACTTGCGCTGCATGTCGCTAAGACCGACGTAGATATTAATCTCCTTCTCTATAAACCATATGAGCACCCTGACGATGTTGATTAGGTGAAGAGGCACATACTGGGCAACAAACTCTTTTCCACATCGGCCTTGACACGACGAAGCAAAAATGGTCGAAGAATTTTATGTAGCGCCTCCACCACCATCTTGCTCTTCTCTTCCTCGACCTCCGTCCCACTCGAATCCTTGTGCAAGAAACTATCCAAATCCTCGTACTGGACGAAGATCTCGGGACAAATAAAGTTGAGCAGCGAAAATAATTCCTTCAGGTTGTTCTGCAGTGGCGTTCCAGTAATGAGCAACCTGCCACGCGAGCTGAACGACCGAACGATTTGGGATAACATCGAATCGACGTTCTTGATTCGATGCGCTTCGTCAATGATGATGTACTCGAAAGAAAATTTCTTCAACGGCGACTGCTCGATGAGACACATTTCGTATGTCGTGATGCACACTTCGAAATCTTGCGGAATGAGTCGTGTAGCGATGATTTCCGCACGTTCGTCCTTTGTTCCAGTCAGCGTGACAATGTTAAAATCTGGGGTCCAGTTGGCGAACTCGCGCGCCCAGTTCTGGAGTGTCGATTTTGGAACGACGACGAGATGTGGTCCGGAAATGTCGCGGTAGTGTTTGAGATAGGCGAGGAAAGAGATGGTTTGCAGAGTTTTTCCGAGGCCCATCTCGTCGGCGAGGATACCGTTGAGGCCATTATGATGCAGCGAAACCATCCAATTCAAACCTTGTAATTGATAGCCGCGCATCTGACCGTTGATGACTTCACAGGATTAGCACAGAAAAAACCAACGAAATGCAAAAACTCACAACTGGGAGACGCCTCGAATACGAATGGCTGGTCATCAGAGCCCATAGCCTCTCCTTCCTTCAACAACTCCTCGTCCTCCTCCTTTTCCGATTTGCGGTGCCGAGTGGTATTGTCTCTAGAAAAAAGATAAACGGGGTTAATCAAATAAGGAATAAAGGACATACACAGCCTTTTTTCGCCCCCTCCCTTTTGGCTTGGGTTGTGCGTCCATAAGGGCAGCGTATTCCGGATCTGAAGCTTTCTAGAAAAAAAATCAGAACTCGTCGAAGTTCGAACGATAAATAGAATACCTTGATATCCACGAAATGTTTAAAGAGTTCCGTCTGTCCTAGAAGATACGAATATCGCTTGACAGCGTCTGCGATCTAATGACCTTTGATTGAGTTGACGCCCACATCATTCAAGATACACCCACACACCTTGGCTTTGTCCATCTCCTTGCGCTTGATCTGTAGCTGACCCTCAGCTGCTTTTCGCTTTTGTTTCTTTTGCTGTCGGTCGGCCGTCGCCTGCTTCTTGGCCTGCGTAGCACTAGCCTGTAACAGATGTAAGCCGCAAGGATCTATACAAGAAGATCATCACACGCCTTCTCATCCTCCTTCTCGCTCATCAACTCGTCTTCCTCATCGTACTCGCTCTCTCCATCGGCGCCTTGGCTGGGCTACAGCTGTCGTCAGACATCAGTTCGCACTCCAAAATCCGTGCTCACCTGGCGCGAAACAATGTTGCTGGGAACCACATCGCTGAGGATATCCTCCTCCATGGCGTCGCCAACCGTGAATGTCTGCCAAAAACACGGTATTAGTTACAAAATCGTCAAGGGCGACGGTGACGAGCTGCCTTACGCTCATCGTCGACTTCGTGGACTGTTGTGGTCGGAGAAAGAGAACAATTGTGACGTTACGCACGTGACGCGACGCGACAAATTGATGCCTCCCACGCAACTTTTTTCCCGAACTTTCCATACCTAGCCTCCCGGAATTTCGTTTCAAAGTCATGTGGAACGGTGGTTTATTCAAGGACCACATCCTCGAACAACGTGATTGGAAGCCTTTGGCGAGACAATTTTTTGTTTGTGTCCTTTTTACTCACGGGGGCCTTTTAGCTGAATAAGCCACTTAGCCAGGACTCGGGATACAATTCACCCACAGGCTACATCATCGCGGAAGACGTGGTTTGTATGTTCAATGAACGCAGGCACCTCCTTTGATATTCGGATTACAAAGTCGAGTACAGTTTTAAAGCTTTCGAACCCAAGTTTGCGAGCCTTACGTAGGGGCACGATGTACCAAATGCGAAGGAAATAGTGAGAAACGAAGGACATAAAAATCAACATACCTACCTATCTGTGCTATATCAGGGAAGGCAATGAATAACATCCAACGTTCTTCCCGTTGTATATTAACGCAGAAATGAAGCACCGAATTTCGGGTACCTCTGAGAGATTTTCATTTTCTTTGGAGGAAATATTATGAGCCAGATCGTCCAGCATTGATAGACTCATTATGTGTTAATACGTCCCCTGTTGTGAAGTGCATGTGAGCGCTTCAATAACATGCCTTTCACATATACATATTTATTTAGGCGCCGGACCAATCTCTGGATCTAGTTGAGTTTATTCCTGACAACTTTTGCCCCGTAAACCATTTCTCTTGACGGCCTGTTGAAGGCTATTCGTTTTCTATGGCACTGAAAATATGCCAAGCCACGGCCTAAGTAACCTTGTGAAAGAACGCGGGAGAGAGTAGCATAGGATTTTGAACATATTGCCGGTCGTCGGCACTCTCGGACTGAGCTCTGAACGCCTCCTATTGATTAGTGCACCATATTATTGTTACCGTATAACAGTCTGCATACTGATCCCCCCTGCGAGCCATGTCAAAGGTTCTCCGACCCGCGCGGTGTGTAGCTTCCAATGACTCCTCTGAGCCTTGCAGCGCCTGTGCCGGAGACCTCGCGCTCGGGCAAGAAATAAAACGACTCGAACACCTAAATTGACACGACGCTAACGTCGTGCTTTTCGTACGGTTATGAATCGAAACCATGATCGCTTCATCCACAGATTGCCGCCTGAAATCGCCTCTCAGGTATTCATTCAATATGCTCCAAAGCTCACACATCACAGATGGCGACCACATTCCCAGAAAGAAGGCACCAATAATACTGTTCACTCCTGGCGACTGACCCAATGAAAAAAGGTTCTAATCATTTGTGTAATACCGACCTCCGATCCAAGTTCCCTGTCAACTTCAAGCGCCCACTGACTTCTGTCATAACGACCCCAGACTGAGCGGCTGCGTGCTCTCGACTGATCGGAACAGCGAACAGGAACAACCAAGAGATATAGTAGGCGTGCTTGGGATTGAGCTAGCATCTCGAGATCATACACAGTCACCTGGGGTCATTGAAGACAGCTCAGGCACGGACATGATGATCATTGATTTCCGTACAAGAAATCGGACTGTCGAAACCTGCATGATGATGATAACCTTGAAACCTCCCTGAGCACCAAGACGTGGGCTTACCTGGAATTTTTCTGCCAGACTTGTTTTTGGCTTTGCGGCGGCGATTATGGAAAGTCGTCCAATGCTGTCAGCTGAGGTGCCGTCAGCATGGCAGCTGTCCCATTCTTCACGACCATGAGGATGAGGGTCAGTATTGGGCGAATTACGGGAACAGACGAATGATTCCAAACAATAAGATTCAGAGATAACGATAACACCGAAAAAGGGCATCTATGGAGATGTCATCTCGGGCGAAGCGATGCAACGTTATGCCAAGCCTGTTTGTGGGCGTTCGTCTATGAGCTCGAGGTTTGGATGGAGGATAAGACGCTTTTCAATTGCAAACGCCGCAAGTGCTCGCCTACATCGTCCTTTGACTTTACCCAAATAAGTGTCCTCAAACTGACAATATCGAAGTCGAATTGGGTCGACCGTGACAGTTCTAAAGGGGTCGCGAACTTATCCCCTCAGAATAAGGTTTTATTTTGCAGTCGCGGTCGCATGTCTAAGCTGTAGAGTCTCGTTCCGACGAAGTACCTCTTCCGTTTCGATGTCCTTTAAATCCAATTTGTAAAAACGAGGAGGATTATCCCTTGTGTCAGGAATAGGAAAGGTGCGGGAAGATGGATGAATTTCCCAGTGGTCCATTGCAACCTATGCTGTGAATTGCATCCTAGGGTCAGGGACCGGGTTCTAGTGGCGCTGGCAAGGTGTCGCCTTGCCCTGTGCTACTCAATCAGATCGACTTACCGTCACCATCTCCTGAAATGCGCAAATTAATCCCTGTATCGACCAATTCCAAGAGTTTAACCGCTGTTTCGTTGGCAAAATATCTTCACCGAGAGGGACCGTCGATTAGGCGAGGAGAATGTTTGCAAGAGAGATTCCCATAGGAACGGAAGTTGAGGACCGATTTGCAACGTTTGGATGCGGGAAAGGAATGGGAAAGAGGTGTCCAAGGCACAGAGCTGATCGACGGACTCGTAGTAGGGAAACGGATATTTACAGCGGAAGTGGACCAGAAGTTTCAAGTGTTCGAGAGATGATACGTGAAGATGATCGTCAAGACTCAAGATTATTGGCCTCCCCCTATTTTCAACCTTTCGAGGGAGAACAAACGAAGACCGCTCGATGAAGGAGGTTAGGTGGCTCGGAGAGAGAAAATATTTTCGTATTCCAAATTTCCAGTGAAGGAAGTTGAGGGAGGATGATCCTTGTGTAGGAATGGGGAAGACGCCAGAGGAAGGCATTGTTTCGAATAGCAAAAGGGATTGCGAAAAGGGAGCGCGTCGCATCAGCTCGAAGCATTCATCCAATGCGCGGTATTCGACTCGCGCCGGGGGCCGGCGAGACAATGATATGTCAACGTTTGCGAGGCGATACGTTGTGAGTGTGAGGTAAGTCCGGCTGGGCTTGCCTTCCATACTAAAGGCGACATCAAAGGCCTCTCGACGTTCATTTAATTTCTTGAAGGGCGGGATAGTAAGTTCGTTCAGTAGGTTTCCTCCTGGGGAACCACAAAGGCGTTGTACAAGGTGCATTGGGAGAGTAATGTTCATGAGATGCCAAAGAGACGAGTGACTATTTGGAAGCGTTATAACTTCCAAGTAGATGTCGCCGTTCGTCCAGGACAACCGCCGCCATTTCTGACAAACACCTCCAAGACGAACGGGCTGCTTCCATCTTTGTGGGCGAAATTCCCAGATGCGGGAGTGGGGGGGATAGCAAATGAATGTCTTCGAGGCAATTTCGGTGGGGAAATTGGCGATCAACGGGTCTTGATTTTCGTTCATGATCTTGGACCAGTCGGGGAAGCCTCCTGCTGCATAAGCTGCAAGGAGCCTTTCATTGTCTCCTGGTCGATAAAAATGAGGAAGAAATGCGCTGCGTCGATACGATGATAACCATTATCCGTTATGTATTCATGCTTCAAGTGTGCTACCTTAAGTACTGTGTGCGTTCGAATTGTTGTCGTCGCTCGGGTATCTCCGGGATCTTTCTTTGTTCCCGCTTGGTTCCCGCCACACGTCGTACTTCACAAAGTTCACATCAAGTTCACATTCAACTGTTTGCTCGTATATAAGTAATTGTGAGTTTCAGAACAACATATTTAACATGTTGATGCACTTATTCCACTGAATATAGAATCTTTATCTGTAGCGCTGCTACCACTGCGCGTGAATTATCATGGTAATGCCATGCGCGCGATGTACGAAAACTGCGCCTCTCCGACCTGAACGATGCACCGCATTGGATGGCGAGCCCTGCTCCGCATGCATATGTTCAGAAGATATCGAACTGGAGAAATCAATCGAAGAAATGGAAGCCAAAATTGAGAAGATATACACAAAACGCCGCGCTCTTCGTACTGTCATGAACGAAAATCATGATCAACTCATCTCCCAATTCCCACCCGAAATCACCTCTCAAATATTCACCTATTATTCCCAGCGCGACGAAAACGATACCAAAACACCCTTCTATCTTGGTGCCGTATGCCGGAAATGGCGCCACTTGGCCTGGACGACTCCTCGAGTTTGGTCATCCCTCGCCATTAAATTTTATTCGCCTCAGCTCCTCGTCGAACATTTGGAACGCTCAGCCCCTCTTCCCCTGACCATCACATTGTTTCCTACCCCCTATACCATATCTGAGGAGATATTCCTGGAGGCGATAAATATTTTGAACGAACACTCGTCCCGCTGGCATACCCTGAATGTTGCTCTACCAGCGCGTCATTTACATCGACTCTGTGGTTCCCTGGAGGGAAATACACTCCAGAAGCTCGTTCTCCGACCAGACTTGAACCAATCCCCCGAACGTCGTGATGTCTACAACACTGCAAGGTTTAGCATGAAATGCAAGCCCAGCCCAATCCACGTGGTACTCCAAAAATATCGTCTACCCAACGTTGACATTGTATGGAATCACCTCACCACCGCTTCAATGGAGGACGTTGCGCTCGATGAATGCTTCGAGCTCATGCGACGCGCTCCCCTTTTGGAATGCCTTTCGCTATTCGAAATTATTCCTTCTTCCGGCGTCTTTCCCATTCCCACCGAAAGGATCAAGCTTCCTCTACTTCGTTTCCTGGGAATATGGGAAAATGAGGAGTACGAAGGCATTGTCGCAAAAATGCTCGATTCAATCTGCGCTCCTTCCTTGAAATCGTGGAATATCCGGGACTCATCATCTCTGAACAACATCGTGTCATTCATCGATCAGTCGTCCTTCTCACTGGAAAGATTCAAAGTGGGAGGAAACCAACCTTTCTACGATCAAGTTCACACAATTCTCTCTCGCTTATCGTCGCTCCAATCCTTGATCCTGCAGTTCCCATTCGAACGTAAAACCACAACCGAGGATATTCTTCGCCAGTTGTGCACCTCCTCCTCCTCCTCCGATGAGTCTTCACATTTCCTTCCCCGCCTCCAAACCTTGGAATTCATACCCAAATTATGGTTTCCTTGGGAATCTTTATCGCGAATACCCTCCTCGTCCACCCGACGATCTCTGGCGGTTACAGTGAAGATCAACACACGAAATAACTTGAATCTCGGTATTCCCGATCGTGCTTTGGAGAAACTCGTGGAATTGGTCGATGCGGGATTCAAGTTGAGCATTTTGGAAGATGATAAAGTTGACGTGCTTGCACGGTACCGAAAGGAGCGAGCTCGCTCTGCCAAGTAAATATACCTTTACGCAGCTTATACTTATTCCTAGAGTAGAATTCCGAAATCTGGAATTGGTTTAACTGAGGATCCTTGAACACGATCCCTTTCGGAACCGCCTCTTCACTACCTCGTCGACCTTCAACTTGATATAAGCGATATAGAATCTCACCAGTATGAGACGCATATGTAGGGACGAGCATAGGGCCCGAGTGGGTTCCCTGGCTGGGGACAATTAAAAACATTGTTTACTGATTCCCCGTCGCTCGCCCGGCAATACTTCCCATGGTACTTACCTATGTTTCCTCGATTTTAATTTATTCAGCCAATGTATGGAAGGCACATGAAGGATGTCGTGACGAGGACTAGTGTACATGGTTTTAACAAGGCTAGCGTACGATACAACGATCGTCTTCACGTATTACTGAACCTTTGAATTACTGACTTGAAGCCTTGGACATCTTTCTTGTAATTAGTCGACTCACCCCTGGGACTTTTGTATCATAGGAACACTGAAGTTGCATCACACCATGAACGGTGGGAATCATATAGTGGGCGCGTCTTCGAGTGTCAAAGTACATCCCAATAACGAGATTAAGCGCCCTGCGCTTCTGTCGTAATAACAATAGCCACCGATGCATTATCAGTATGTGCCCATAGGTCCATCCCCAGGTCCATCGCCCGCCCATCTACGACTGGATCGATCGCCAGCGGCGCTGAACGGCAACATGCATCACAATGAATACGAGGGTCGTCAAACAACCGGCAAAGGCTGCGGGGATTTCGGGGTATATGCAGGGTCTACGTGAGGTGTGACTCGGAGGGATTTGGGTAGGACTAGTGTCGGTACTAGGTCTGGGGCTGTGGATGGTATCGGGATTGCTACAGACTTTCCAGGTTGTTTGTCAAACTTAGCGCGTTAAGCCAGAGAAGGAAGACGAGGTACGGGAGGAAGATGAAAGACATGATGTGTATCTTGCAACGGACATTGTCGTCTAGTTCTCGGAGGGCAGTGGGGGGATTCGGTGAACGACGGTATTGGCGGTGGTTGACATGAAGATTTCGAAGAGAGACAGTAGGTTCGGTTAGGGGATTTTCACAAGTTTACTTTTCTATGTAGAACTCCAAGGGAATCAACCGTTTCTCTGGTGGATTGAGTTCAACGAAGACTCCGAGCCGGACGACTCGGGGAACAGAGGGTTTCAATTGACGCCCCAGGGTTTCTCTTGGAAAGGGGTTTCCAGATAGATTTATCCAGTGTTTCGACCCGCAAGCGTTATCCCGGTTCTTGCAAGGCTCAGAATTAGATCAATAGGAAATTTCGTTCAAGGAAAACAAGGCACTGGCGACGATATAATATTGTGTCGGTAAGTATCACCTCGGTTTAAAGCGTTCCTGATGTTGAAACGTTGAAGCCCTGAATTGTTTCATTTGTTTAGGAGCTTGTGAGAACATTTATAATTTAAACTATAATCGAACGACGGTCAACTTCAAACCCCCACAACCAGCGCTAAAATGAAGAATGCCAACCACCCTGAATTCCTTCCGCGGCTCGTCCCGCACATGTTCAGCGTCAAACACAAGCGTTCAGCGCCCAAACAGACACCTCGTTCTCAGTCTATAACCGTAGCCATGTCACGGTCCGCTACTCCCAGACCCCCTCCCATGCAGGCTTCCACCAAGTCCACCCGCCCGCTCTCCCGAAAGCGGATAAGACTCGTTCCAAAGGCTACCTTCGAACCAACCCCAACCTTCTCACCCGCATTTTACTCGAATCATATTCGATGACCCCACTTGCCACATCTTCGATGCCGGCCGCCTTATCCACCGGTTCCAACGAGGAAATCAACATTTTCGCCGAAGTCCTGGAGTCTCTCTGGGACACTGACCATGCCACCGCCCAAAAATCCTGATGGATCTTTTTACCGAGGCTCCATACAACGACCAGTCCGACTCAGAAGCATCCACGTCGGTATCCTCGTCCAAGGGAACCACCAGTTCGGGAGGAAAATACCCGAAAATCAAAGCGAAGGTTGTTTGGACTTTGTGCCCTGTAAATTGAGCTGGGAAATCGATTTTTGAGCTGTGGGATAAGATTTGACCTTCCCGATTAACGAGGCTCTCAGTGCTCACTTCTCATTGATCCACGGATGACAGATACTTAATATTGTCATATCTATAAAGTTACGGTCGTGTTGCTGTCGTGATTGTTACTAAGTAGCTTCGTGTATTTGTGATATGGAAATCGTTTTTTCAGCTACTCACCTCGCTTCCTGGTGATTAGATTAGATCTACGCACGTGACCACCTAGGATACACGTTTCCCGATGCCCTCCGTAACCACGTCCAGAAGCGCTCCTTGCCTCTGTCCCCCATTTCGTCGTGCTCTGGAAATCTGCTGTTTCCAATTAGTGTCAGCTGGCGGTAAAAGACTGCGAGAAGTACGTTGATGTATGTTCGCCAAGTTGCCCATCTAGGTCAGGAATCCTAATAAGGATGCAGTCGCCTGTGGTGAAATCGGCAGCCCCATTAACGAGCGAGAGGGACGGCCCCAGTGCATGTCTTGGTTGAGCAGATTGGTCGTTGTTCACCATCAAATTATTATGTCTTAATCCAAAATTCCGGCTACGGCGCTTATGGCAATGCTTCAACTTCCCACGCTCATTTTTCGTACTAATCTCGAGTGTGGAACTGACTACAGACTACCTATTTCCGTTTGATTCAATCACCTTGACGTTTAAACCGCCCAAGATGATGTTGGCCATAGATTCACTGGGAAATGATCGAGTCTATCAGCGAGACGGCGAATAGACATCTGAAGAGCCAAACTTCACCTCGCAAGCTACGCGTTCAAAAGCCGTTATCGTTAGGCAACTGGTTTCTGTAACTACTATACATGTATGTCGATTCAGCTTCAAAAACAACAGTTCTGATCGTGGTGACACAGTCCTACCACGTGGGTTCAAAACACCCGGCTGAGACGTCCTAGGTATTTCCGACATGAATCTACCAACCTTATCGTTTCACTTCTTCCACCATCGTCTGATATTTATCGAAAACATGGGCGACCCAAGTTATCTGCGCCTCGTACCAGCCGCTTCCGCCGACGTTCCCATCGACTGGACCAAATTCCCTGAAGCTTCCAAGAAATTCTTCCTCAAGGGCTGGTGCACCAGCTTTTACACAGGAAAAATACGGCCGTTCCCTGCGACCATTGGTGAGTTTGCCAAGATGCTCAATGAATCCAAGTTCTTCGGATACATGGAGCCACAGCGCTGCACTCTCCTTCTCGATATCAGCGAGTTCGGACTCGCCAAACCTACCGGCGTTCGAGATCACGCTAGTGGACTTACGGTAGGACCGCACTTCTACATGAAATATTTGGAGAATGTGTGGTTCGTCCTTTTCACGCCTGGAACGCGAGACGGGATCGTCGGATTTAGCCCAGACATACCATACGTGGAAGACGAGGACGCGATGGACGAAGAAGGACAGGATGGAGAGGGAAAAGGCGGGGAATGTCAGGATGACCAAGGCAAGGAGGAGGAACAGAAGGGCGAGGAAGATGAGGATGAAGAAGGGGAAGACGAGGAGGAAGAAGAAGAATTAGAAGAAGGCGAGTATCAAGAGGATACCTCGGAACAGGCCGTACTTGACAAGAAAATGGCTGAGGAATATGAGCCGAAGCTCTGTGAGGAGGTTCGGAGGTGGGGAACGATCGGAGCAGTGGCTAGGAAACATGTGGCTGGGTGGGACGCTTCTACCTTGAAAAGCAATCTGGAGATGGCACAGATGACCGACGCGTTAATGACACTTCCGCCTGACCACCCGGCTCATAGGGCTATGATAACTAATTTCTTGGCCTCGTTACCGTCAAGATGAGGTGTCAGTGGAGCGCTGTCGCAAATATCGCTTAATCAAGTTTCCGAGGTTTAGGATTTCGTCTTCTTCGCCGTGTGTGGGTGCCTTGAGGCGACGCTAGTGGACTCGTTGGATAGGAATTGTCAGGAATTGCGGCAATATCCTGAGGTTTGGTGTTTGATCCCAAATTGGAATTCTACTCTACGTCAATGGCAAAGAGGATATAAAGGATATATATATATATATATTATGTGTCTCGTTATTGATTCCACCAACCGCCTCGTTGAACCCGATCTTATTTTTCTGGTCAAAGTCGCTGGCCGTGTCGTGGATAGTCAACTTGAAGGTATGCTCGCGTCGGCTATGACTTTGAATGGCTCATGCTCGATGACCTACGAGGAAGCATTTAACGATTCCGATACGCCACTGAGCATTCGAACGTTCATGCCTACCTCTTTCCTCAAGTTCGGCGAGTGGGGGGGCGTGGGTGTGAGGAGCTGCCAGGTAGTTATCGCTCAATAAGGGCCAGACTTCGACCCAGTAGTTCCGAGTCCAACTGCCTTTCGGGGAGGTAAGTTAGCCTCCACCCCGTCGTTTATATTCACTTATTATCACCGACTCGGAGTCTCATCATAGTTGCCCAGAAAGCGCCGATGTTCGATCTTGATTGAGGCCATATGCATATCATGAACATTGGACACGAGCCGTCGAGTCGGAAGAGCATTGTAAGTATGCTCGGCTGTACTGATGGAATTACTCACCAAAAACTCGCAGCCGCTCTCATCAACGCCTTTAAATTCTATCGATGTGCTCGAGTTTTCTAGGTGCGAGGGGGCGGGCGTAACGTGCACGCCTTTCCCCTTCAATGCAGCTCACTTACGTTGAAACGTGATAGCTATCGCGTGAAAGAGCAGGAATGCCTCGATGGCGTTGGTTGGATACTGATAGCCGCGGGAGATATTCACCGGCAGAAGTTGCGTTACATAACGTATTGTAGGCGCTTAACGTGCCTCTAGCCTCCGACTGTCACCCAGCGTTCGGATTTCCTCTCCTCGCGTTTTCCAGGCGCGGACAAGGTGTGGGCTGACGCGTCTCTTTATGCATCCTTCCCGAATCCTCTCACGCTCGACCTAGATGTTGTGACTCGTGTCGTTCCCGAAGTCTGTTGTCGACGCCGTAGCTGGCTGCTGGCAGGTTGTGCGAACGTGATAATCGAAGCCGTAGAACCAACTCACCACATCTCTGATCAGTTAGACCGAAAAGCCGCAACGTGAGGTGTGAGGAAAATATGGTGAACAACGCGTCTAGGAGGGTGGCCTCGGGCCGATAGGTGCCTGAGTTGCCGTGTGGAGCCGAGCCTCAGTTCCTTCTCCGCTTTAGCACTAAATAAATCCTTTGTCCTTTCGACTCTAACTTTCATCCTCGCTGGCCATGTCTCTCCCCAAACTTTCAGATACACCTGTAAACTTATCCTCTAAATACCGTCCTCCAACCCAATTTTCTTTCGGCAAGCCCATTCCCCATGCTGACGCTGACGCGCAACGCATCTTCACACCGCCATCACCTTTGTCAAAGCCTACCGACCTCTTTTCTGTTAAAATGAACACATGCAGCGTCCCCGGATATCGTTTCGTCCGCAACGCAGACCCGCAACAAATGCTGATGTTCGTGGACGGCAGTTCACGTGGCAACGGATCGTCCACCGCTCGTGCAGGTTACGCAGTCGTATTCGCCCCTGTTCAATGGTTTTACCCCATTTCCTCTCCGCTTGAACAGGATGGCAACCCACAAACCAGTAACCGGGCAGAACTACGCGCCGTCCTTGCTTCCCTTCGGTTACGGATGTGGATTGGGGAAGGATTCAAAAAAGTCGTTATAGCTTGCGACTCGCAATACGTCGTAAATGGAATTTCGGCTTGGATATTAAAGTGGAGGAGGAATGGATGGAAGACCAATACTGGAGCGGCGGTTGCAAACCAGGATTTATGGAAGAAGCTCGAGGCGAAGCTCAGGGAGATGGAAGAAGAGGGGATGCTGGTGCAGTTTTGGTGGATTCCGCGAGCCTGGAATGAGGCTGACGCGTACGCGAAAGCTGGTGCCGTGAGTTCACTCGATAATTCAAATTATGTTCGCAAATTTACCGTCTGCCGAATAGGACAAAGACCCCGTCATTGGCGAAGTTACAGATATCACGATTATGGAGCGGATGCCGACCATGTAACGCTGAAATGCAATTCTCAAACTGTCGGTTTGCTTTCTTATTCGTTATAAGTTTTCTTTCGAGGGCATCAAGGGATTACTCGGCGCGGCTGTAGAGTGCACGCATTATAATTACTGAGACTTATTCCGATTGGCCTTATGCGATAACTTTCAAAATGCGAAGCAACGCAACGTTACTAAGTATTAGGGAGCTCTGTACTGGATCAATAATGCCTTATTAAGGAAGCGATTTATAGATCGTCTGCACCGTCGATAGCACGTTTTTCACTTTTATCACGCCCCACCCAGCCACCTTTTACTTGCCACTACCTCGAATATTCCTCGCCTAGTAATCTCCTCAAAAAGCCTTGCCTCATAATCCTCCGCCACCTTCCTATCGCGTAAGGCTTGCTTCGAGGTGTCCTCCTCATACTCGAACGAGTACTCATATCCGTCGTCCTCATCCTCATCTTCATTTTCTTCATCCTTATCTTCTCCAACGTCGTCTTCTTCTTCCTTGTTTTCCTTATTCTTGCCTTCTCCCTCCTTTCCTCCTTCCTCTTTGCATTCTTCATCCACCCGCGGTATGTTTAGGCTGAACCCGATGATCCCATCTCGCGTTCCAGGAGTGAAAAGGACGAACCAGATTTGCTCCAAATACTTCATGTAGAAATGCGGCGGCGGGCCTCGAATTTCTTTACTGTCGAGACCAAACTCGCAAATGTCGAGAAGGAGCGTGCATAGCTCTACGTCCAAGTGTCCGAAGAACTTGGTATCATGGAATTTCTTAGCAAGGCCGTCGATGGTGTCGGGGAGTGGAAGTTGGTCCCCGGTAAGTGGTTCGGAGCCCCAGCTCTCGATGAACTATTTCTTGGATGGCTTTCGGATTTTCTTCCAGTCGATTGTGATACTGGCGGAAGAGGAGGGTACGAAGCGAAGTTCGCTGACGTTTCCCATACCTGTTAGATGAAGAGGTAGGTGTAAATACGACACTGGAATTTGATATTGGGACTCATCATGAGTCGAGACATATTTTAGGAGTCATAAATGACTCATAATACTTTAAGCGCTCATTGAAACCCTAACCCTAAAAATACACGATACGTCCATTGAAAGTGGAATGACGGGGACAAGACGGGAAAAACCGCAAAGAAATATACACGCTAATGAGGCTCTCACTCGCGACAATACTTAAGCACGGCCCCGTCTCAGTTCGGCCAAGAAATCGTCCATCAGAGCCCTATGCGCCGGGTGGTCATGCGGAAGCGTCATAATCGCCTCGGTCATCTGCGCCGTCTCCAGATTACTCTGCAGCGTTGAAGCATCCCACCCAGCCAACTGTTTCCTAACCACCGCCATGACCGTTCCCCATCGACTAACCTCCTCACATAGCCTCGGCTCGTATTCCTCTGCGATTTTCTTCTCGCGCATGGCGAGTTTGGAGGTATCCTCTTCGTATTCGACTTCTCCAAAGTCGTCCTCTTCTTCGTCCTCTTCGTCATGCTCTTCATCATCGTCGGCTTCTTTACTCTCGTCTTCTTTATCCTTACCTTCCTCGTTCTTGCCTTTTCCACCCGTTCCTTTTTCGACCTCGGATTCTTCAAACTTCGTGTACGGTATTATGGGGCTGAGGCCGAGTATCCCATCTCTCTCTCCAGGCACGAAAAGAACGACCCAAACCACATCCATCGCCACCATATAAAAGTGAGGTCCCACTGAAAGACCCCCCCCAGCACCGTGATCTCCGCTTTTGGCGTGTCTGAATCTGGCAAGCCCAAACTCGCTGATGTCAAGCAGGAGGGTACAGCGCTGTTGTTCGAGGTGGCCGAAAAACTTGGACTCGTTGACCATCCTCGCAAAGTCGCCGATGGTCTCTGGGAGCGGGCGTTTTTTGCCTGTCCATGGGCTGGTACACCAGCCGTCGAGGAAGAATTTCGTGGATGCTTTGGGGATTTTGCCCCAGTCGATGGGGACGGCGTCGGAGGCGGCGGGTACGAGGCGTAAATAGCTTGGGTCGCCCATCTTCGTTTTTATTTTGATAAAGGGGGTGGAGGAGGAGTGTCAGTATGCTCTAAGACTCGAAAGGTAAGTCTTATATAGATGCCTGCGTAAGACGTCTCAATTTCGAAACTCCTTCACATTGAACTTGCTGTTTTATTCTTCGTATTTGCTTCGGCTGTGTAAGGTTCTCGAACTGACGTAGAAGCGGAGCGTTGCCTGGATCCGATCGTTAATCTGACGTCGACATTTACCAAGAGGCGAGAACAGGAGACTTTTGTATTTGTTCAAAAATTCAATGTGTACGTACTACAAGGATATCTCAACCAATCCAACGTTCGGACCACATAATCAAGGAAAAAATGAATCAGAGACGAACACCGGCGCTCCACACGAACCATAGGTTATTTCGCGTTACATCTCCTTCCATCAAGATATAATACAAAGATGAATAGAAAACCCACCCGCCAAACACTCGGTGACGCCAAAAACGCACCATTCAACGAAATCAAACTTTGAGCAAACGAGAAAACTGACCGCTCAAGTCATTAAAATACGCCTCAATCGCCTTACGCTTCGCCAATCCACACGCTCCACTCTCAAGATGCTGGATAAACCCAGAGACGAGCTTAAACCGCCGCTCACACTTGGGGCACATGAACTCGTCATCGTCGTGCGCGGGCGAGTTCAGGTGTCCCGTGAGCGAGTACAGGCTGCGGAAGGCCTTGTAGCATAGATGGCATTGATAAGCTCGACCGTTGAAGGAGGAAGGTACGGCGTATACGAAGCTGTGGGCAGCGTCGTCGTCGACTGTATGGGGAACAGTCGGCGCAGCAGCAGCCTCGATCATCAGGGGATTTAAGGAAATGGGTGGGGAAACCTGCATGGCGTGGACGGCGGCTGTTACTTCGTGGCGTGAAACTTGATGGCAGCCCGATTCGAGGTGGAAGGCGATGCCGGAGGCGCTTTTGAACATACCGTGACAGAAGAGACACTGGAGAGTGCGGTCGCGATGAGCGAGGGAATCCTTGTGCTGTGCAGGTAACGCGCGAATTAGCGGAATTGGAGACGGGCTAATTGTTAAAGGTATTACCTGTGAGAGGGCCTTTCGGGTTTTGAATTCTTTTGCGCACAAGTTACATTTGTGGCGAACATCTGAGTTAAACGTATAGTCGCTCAGATCGTCGTAGGCGTGTCTAGGTGAATTTATATGCTATCGAAACAAGTTGATCAGCGACATCGATATGGACAGTAAATTCAATACAGACCGACTGCAACGCGGCCAGATGCACGAAGGCGAGGTCACAAGGCTCGCAGACATATGAATAAGCCTTGTGGCGGCGCTTGGATCGACAGTGGGACCTCATCCCCGAGACTGTGGCAAAGGTCTTGCCGCATGTGAGGCAGAACGGAGCGATGGGCATTCTGTGATGTCTGCGATGGGGAAATTGGGAGAAGTGGTGAAGGGAACTTCGAAGAGATTAGGTCCAAGTATTATAACAGCTGACCTTATCTGATGATGAAAATACGACAAAACACTGCGTGGTGAGAAGGGACAACGGCATTACGACAAAAATTACGACGTACCATTACGAATGTACGCCAACTGCCTGGGCATCCAATGGTATGGTTTCCCATTCTTCTCGGTTCTCGGCCATTCTTAAACCTTCTTCGCATGCGGCACGACACGCTGGAAATACAGAGAGTAAGTAACGTAACTCACTGAGAGAAATAAATCCGCTTTTCCCGCGGTATCGAGTCGTGATGGTTTGAGGAGATAAATTTCTGAGGAAACATTGACGGTACTTCGTTAGATGAGAAGGGACGACTGATTCGACAAAAAATACCCCACAGGTTGGATAGTACTTAGTTCGAATGGCTGATTCAAGCAGAGTTTTTCGAGTGGTGAACGGACTTGAGTAAGTACCTGCCTAAGGTAGCTTGGAATCCCTCCATAGGGATTAATCGCAAAACACAATGCACTGGACGATTCCGCGTCCCAAGCGCCGCCATCTTTCGCCCAATCAAAGCCTTCCACCACCGCTGTGGTATGCCCACGATAAAGCTCTCGTAAACCTGGGTTGCAGACTTCCTATCCGAATGGGGGAGACCTCACGAACCAGAAGGAGACAACCCCACTTCTTCGAGAGAGGCGCGAGGGGCAACGAATAAGACTGAAGTGGGTTGGAGGATGAAAACCTTAACCGAATGGCCGTCGCGAGTGATAACGGCTAGACTTGGCGAAGCGTTGAATCCATCGACCTTGATTGGCGTCAGGCCAGGCGTTTGGGATCTGGATTGTAATTTCCCAAAGCAAGCTGAGCGACGAATTAGAACGATAGAAAGCTGGAAAACGTACGATTACAATGAATATTTCACTAGGAACGAAAGTTGACAAAAGGCCAGGCATCGAGAGCATCTTCATAACCTGATCTGTCCGAAGTGAATACAGAACAAATATAGAACGGGGGAATTCCTCCCGTTCGTCCTCATTCGCGTCTTTCAATCCACGAAACATGAGTCGAATGAATAATCCTTTACTGCCGAAAAACCCACCGAATACCAAGGAGTGGTCGCGATTCCGCAAATGCATCCTTTCCTCGGTGTAGTGTCATCGCCCTGTGACTAGGAGGCGGAAGAACGGCAGCATGTACTTATGACCCCAACCTGTTGCGCAGCTGCGTCACCGCCGTCTCCTCTCGCTCCTCGACGCCCAAGTACAAGCTCCCACCTCTGGCGTATCGAAATTGAGGTTGAACACCTCGGAAATAGACGGCAAGTCCGCACAATCCCACATCTGGAGTCCAGCAGGGTAATCGAGGACGAGAACATGTCTACAACGCACTGCGCGAAATTAATATCAGCGAATGAATAGAAAGAGACTAAACGACGTACCGTGCGTTCAAGATGTCCTATCTCGCCCAGCTAGTATCGACCCTGCCTTTCTCGAAAGCCGCGACTGTCGTTGTTCCCTCGCCACGAACGACATCCCGAACAACAAAGGACCGGCCCCGTCACACCAGCTGCACCCTTTCTCATAGCCTGCACCAAACCCGAACCAGGGAAAGCACCAGGTGGAGGCGAAGGCGACGTCTGCATGACCATCGCGGCACGTTGGCGTTGCGGTTGTGCATATTCGTGCCCGTATTCGTAGCCGCATCCAAATTAACCCCCTCTCTCATATTCGCGTTCGAATTCCTGCCGCTGTGACGTTGTTCCCTTGTGGGTGAGTTGAGGATTCGAGGGCGAACGTTGGTGCGTAGAGATCATAGGCGTTCGAGAGCGGTTTCTAGAGTTGACGATGATGCAGAGTCGTTAAGACGTTGAGGTGAGAGTCGGCCACGAGCTGTAGGAATAATAATGTGAGTCGTCTGGAAACAAGCCGAAGATATTTTGAAAGGCATCTTGCGCGAGAAAAGGGGACAAATGGGTAGGAAAGACCAAAGACGAACGAAAGACCCTACTTAGAACGTTTATACAACACATGCAGTACCCATTAAACATAGCTGCATTCACGAACGCAGCCATCGTAACATTGGAGAGGGCCGATCTGGCGTAGGATGCAGACCGCACGGTGGACGTAGGCAAAGGTTTGGTTGTTTGAATCGTACGGACCAAGTACGGACGCGACGCGCTGGCACCTGCTTGCACCCACGATCGTGCACAGCCACTGATGGATCTTCGTATCTAATCCACCGCTACAAAGTTTTATATGTGGGGTTGCGAGAAACAACTTCATGCGGGTGATGCTCCAAGATATAAATAAATTCAGTGGGCCGGGTAAACGGGAACAGTCAAACCAAAGAAGGAGGATAGAAATGTGTCCTTGCATCGTGTGCATGCTCCACGGTGGCACGCCTGCCGAAATTACAGCAGAGGGAGTAAGTAAAGAATGCAAACAAAAAAGAGTGTGTCAGAACACGACATGAAGCACCAAAATACAAAACGGAAACTAGAAAATGAAGGGGCAGCAGATCCAAATCTGGATTTGAGTCGCTCGGATTTAGACGCTCGACCCAATTGCCCAAGTATTACTTATTGGGAAGTTTTCCCGCTATGAAACTTGAAGCGTGTGAGTGAATTGGGATAGGTGGATAATCTAAGTACTCTATATTGAAATAATTGAGAGAGTGGACATCCGGAAGAAAAAATAATGGGTGCATGATGATACTGTACTATTACGACCGGTACTATTATGACCGTAGGTTCACGGCATGTTACCCGTTACACATATAGTTCATTTGAAAATAGTTCACGGCAGCCTAAATAGGAAATTAAGGGTCCATTTCGGACCCCTCGGGCGCTTTTTTGGAAATTTTAGACCAAAAACTGATGATTTAAGGCCTGTTACACGTTACAAAATGCGAAATAGTTCAGTTCAGTCACCCCCGTTACCCGTTACATGAACCTACGGTCGTAATAGTACAGTACATTGGAAGGTATAATATAATGCTGAAGGATCAAGACCATTTTGTGGGTCCAATGAAACCTGATTCAGGGAGAGGTTTCAAAGGTGTCCCATTATAATCTGCTGTGTTTGACCACACACTGTGGGAGGTAAATACCAAGTTTGAGTACAATATGAATAGGAAACTCACGTATTTCCCCACCAATCGAGCTCAATACCCCGCAGTGTCAATGTTAAAAATATCACAAGTGCAGAAATTGCAGTGCCAGCATCCAGGGCAACTGCGAGGATGTAATTGTACTGCGTCCACCATTTGAATTGGAAGCGGCGGATGATGTAGTTAAAGATGAAGCCACAAAGTAGCCCAGAGCTGTAGGTAATCCCTGAAACCTCTGGCATAATTGTGAGTATTTCAAAGACAACTGGGATATTGATATATCTCCAGATAGAAAGGGGGAAGTGTTGAGCAAGGAAATAGAAGGGGACAGGTGCAAGAAGCCCAATAGGGATAAACCAAAGGACAGCAGAGTATCTGCAGAGACAAAAGTAAGTTAATTAATATTAGACAGTTTAGAAATATAACTAACGGAGCTCCTAAGCTGAAGATGTGGTGAGGACCAATAGCTCCAAATATGACAGATGAAGTTGCAAAAACAGTAGATTCTGGGCATATGAATCCTTGTTTTTGTCGAGGTGTGCAGATATCCTCAACATGTTGAAGCATCCAATCCTGGATAAAAGTAATCCAGATGGAAGTAATAATAGTACTGACCAGTTGAATGGTGAACATAATGCGAGGAGGGATTTTCATGTATTGGCCAAATTTCAGTTCTGAAGAAATTGTAGTGGCTTGATAACAGGTCATGTACCCAACGGTCTTGAAAATGGTATTGGCAATTGGTCGTCCTGGAAGCATGTAACCAGCAAGAAGTTCGTGCATTACTTGTGCAGACACTTCTTGATTGGTTATGGCCAGATTCATGGACATAGGAAGAGAAAAAAGAAATGATAAGAGAACACAAATGAAAGTAGCCCAGATTGGGAGCTGAGTGTGACCAATTTCAATGGCAGTGCAGATGAAGGTGAAGGCAATGATACCAATGATGGCATACCACCACACAGGCACTTCAGAGTAGCATTGCATGAGATGAAAATGAACATCATATTCATTCTTCATGGTTCTGGAGAACCGGCGGACAATGTCTTTCCGGTACCATACTAGAATTCATGATAAGTATCAGATAAGGCATAAATTCAGATAACTTTACATACACAGTGTATGAGTTAAAAGAGCAGGAAAAACAGCAAAGGCAGCTCTATAGGCCAAGGTTAATGTTGTGGGCATGAAGACTGGAGAGTATGCAGCATAGTTGATAGGATCTAGAATGCCATTTGTGATAATCCTCTGGACAATGTAAGGAGATCCAGTGTTGTCAAATGGTAGGCGACCAGAGATTGGCAGATATGCTGAGTTCCAGACATTTTTGACTGTAGTTCTGGGTCAAAAGAAACACAGGGATAATTGGCAAGTCATGAACTCACAATAGAGGATTGGGGCAATCAGCCCAAACACTAGAAGAAATGCAGATCCTGTGTTCATTTGGCACCACCACTGGAAATAATCTCATATCAGCATTGTGTGAGCAAACCAAAGACATGTAGATTTACTGGTGTAGTAAGTGGATCAAAGCGAGAAATCAGTCCCCAATCAAATGTGAGGACACTCATTCCCAAGCCAGTGTTTGTTCCAAACAATGAATTGACAAATATATTGTTTGGAGCAATCCAGCAAACCCAGTTGAACATGCTCAATCCTGTGAAAAGGTAACTGGGAACCCAGTACCAGATGAAACTGGCAGCCACAGCAATATAAAGGAAGTGCTTGCGGCTCATGTGGCCTTGGTTATCCTGGCGGTGGTTTTTGTGAAGGGTATTGAAGAAGGCGCAATCAGCCAAAACACTTGGCCAGATCATACTGGCAGGCCAGACAACAAATCTACGAAGATGTCCCCCCATACAAAAGCCAAGAGTTTGAGACCCAAGGGCAAGGAGAATTTGAAAGGTCATTGAAGTAGTTTGGCCATAGAAGACATGTAGTGTTAGAACGATGTGGTTTGAATAGACCCCAACAGTGGAAGAATTAACCATAACTGACATGCAAATATGTTCCTTGATTGAAAAGGGGCCCGGGTTAAGTGACCAGATATAACCAAAAGTATTAAAGCGTTTGGTGGGGAGGATATGTGCAAGTCCATGGCCAAGGGGGAGGCATATAAGCTGGGTGACAACAGTGTACAAAAACAAAGAGGGGTCTAGAAAGAGGTGAATAATATGTTAAATGAAGATAAAATGATGACATACACCGCATGGAAAAAATCTGGTTGAAACCCGAAGTAAGGAGGGCGAAAAAAATTCCCAAGAACCACATGCGGAAGGTGTTGACTGGCATCAAGGGATCATCAATGTTAGATACAACCGCTCGCACTTCAGCATACGGCGAGTCACTATGGCATTTATATTTTGTTAGAGAAGAGAAGAGGTCGGACGAACAGAATAAGGCTCACTCGTCAAAGGCAATTGCACCATTGCCATCCTCGCCGACAAATCTCTGGGTGGGTTCCTCCCCGACGACGGAATTCGAGGATGGGAACTGGGAGATGTCAAAGTTTGGATCATTCAAGTGTTCCATAATAAACTCGGCATGCTTTCGGACGTTAGGGATGTTGCCCGTGTTGACGGTATGGATCGGATCGGTCGACGAAGCCCAGGGTTTTTCTTCTTCCATTTTTCGAGTGGCTAGTGCTAGGGTGTGGAAATGAGGGAGGAAATATTTGGGGCACCACAGGGAAGGTAGGATGGGGAAGGTTCAATGGCGATGCGGGTTAAATGTCGCGAGAAAAGGATGATCAAGTAGAACAAGTTTCCCTGACATCCGTGTTTCCATCAAGGCAAGGAAAATCAAGTTAGTAGCTTCCAACTTCATTTGATAATCTAGCCTCGGATGTTGATCTACCTGGATCATTAGTGAATGCACTTGACGACCTCTTTGATCCCCTCCAAGCTTTGTACAGACTTACAGTAATGTTACACGCATGGTGATCAGAAGACCACATATGCACGGTGATATTCTCTTGTGGTTTAGATAGGATCAAAATAAGCGCTGAGAAAATCTGTGATGTCCACGTTACGACTATTTTCAAAAATAACTTTGGATGTACAACGCAGTAATCAGAAATCTGATGTTCAGAAAGCGCAACTCGTTACAAGGCCACCGGGACTTAAATGAGACTTTTCCATCACGAACACGATGGTGATGTCGCTAGTGGATTACGCGCACACTGGGATATCTCAAAGCTTTGATGTCAATGTGATGCGTGGGCGTCGAATGATGAGCTCGCGGGAACAACGTTCTGGCCAGGCTGTAGACCAGCGACCAGCATTTCTTCCAAGTTCTACTTCCCACTCGCCCACAAGAACTCTCAAAGCTAAGTGCTAAGTACCTAGTACGATCCTTACATTTCCGCCTTACCTTCAACTATTCAGTCTTCCACTTCATGTTACGCACGCAAGGCGCGCGAAGACGTCTCGTCCAATCGCATCGCATTCCAGTAACCCATTGAACGACGCACGCAAGGCGGACAGACTGTCTCGTCATCCAAGGATCTCCAGCCGTCGGCGGAGAAAAACTGATTGGACATTTCTTTCATCCCAAATTGAATGAGAATGGGAAAAGAGCTACAGGGAGGCGCTTGCAAAGTGATAAGAGAGAGTCGATTTGAGTCTCTGGACTAGATCCTTTTTTTTATCACGCTTATTGCTCGTGGATGGTACGGTACATGCAAACCCAGGCCTGTGGAATTCGGCTTCGACGGACGTCACGTCATACCTGAACCTTTAACGGGGGAATTCGCGGGATAACATCGATTGGGCTTGAATCTTTTCAGGAGCGTGGAGCGACCTTTCAGGGAGTAAGTTGGAGAAAGAACATGCGGCTATCAGCCAAGTCAAGTACAGGATAATGGAACTGATATGTGAGTTAGGCGAGGACGTCAGCAACGGGGGGAGACCATCGAAGACGCAGTGCAATTCAGACTGGGAATTTGATAGGAAATGTCATTATATCGAACTGAGTGCCACCGGTTGACCACGAGTGCATGGTGGTTGAAAGAATTCGAGTAAGCCCCAACTGATGCACAGTACGAGGAATCTTTATCTCGACCGTAAACTTGCATCGTTGACGTGTTGACCGAAGACCCGGAGAAATTCTAAGGAGACAGATGAAGACCAGGGACCGATAGAAGCACCGTTTAACCAGTCTGAGCAACAGAAAATAGGAGCGGAAACAGCCAGTTGGATAGATAAAACGAGAAACATATGTTATAGAATTCTTGTGGGGATGTCAATGAGGCATGGTCGTTGGTTGGGAGAGACAACACATAACCCACTCTCCGACAACCTGCAGCTCCGGTTCCAGAAACGCAATCAACCGTGCTGAAATACGTCGCCCGTACTAATGCATCACGATAGGTGCTCTCTGCGTCGACACGATTCGAGCTGAAAAAGAATGTATCGTGAAAGCATATAAACAATATTCACGTA
Source organism: Hebeloma cylindrosporum (assembly GCA_000827355.1). Taxonomy (NCBI): domain Eukaryota; kingdom Fungi; phylum Basidiomycota; class Agaricomycetes; order Agaricales; family Hymenogastraceae; genus Hebeloma; species Hebeloma cylindrosporum. Next base: position 330,993 of record KN831792.1, on the reverse strand, counting down.
AGGGACCCATACCTCTTATTAAATACACGGTTGAATCTCCTCTAGTTTACGCCGACCGAACCAAAGTTACTTCCCATTTTGAGCGGCGCGAAGAAAGAGCCGCCATCGTGAATCAAAAAAAAAAAAAAAGAAAAAAGTGTGGGATGTTGTGGGTGCATTGGGGAAGCAGTGGAATATCATTTCTAGCAGAGCATCACTCTTCAAAATTCGTTTTGCGGACACAGGACAGTCAGAGCGACTGAGGGCGGTGGAGGGGCTACGCCATCTCGCGCTGTGGAGGAAACATAGGATGGAGCATTTCCAACGAGACAGCGGTGGGGAGAACGCTGGATCGCTGGGGTGCTGCCATCGTTGACTGGGATTGCAGAAAGTGGACGACGAGGAAGGCGGTGGGAATTTCGCGTCTTCGTGGTGGTCGCTGTGCAAGTCGACGACCAACAATTGTTTCCTCGTTGAGAGTTCAACACGGTCACGCGGACTAATATTCACGTCATGTGACTATCGCGTCAACCGCGGTCGCTCAGCGGTAAGGCTTCGCGCCTCCTAGCTTTAAAACTACACGTTGGATGGCTGGGGAGACACACTCTTCTGCTCCTGGCAGATTGTTTCGCGGAAGTAGAGATGGCGTGGAAGGACAACGCTGGTGACACTGCTGGGGATGATCACTGTTTTCTTGGGACACAGCTTTGGAAAACACGTAAAGCAAGTGTTTGCCTGGAAAACAAAGGGAAAACACTTTGTATTTCTTTTGTCTGTTTGCATACAAAAATGGAAAACTGTTTGACTCTTTGTATTCCTCGGAAACAGTTGGAGAACATGCCGTCACCAAAGTTTTGGTCAGGATATGTTTTCTGTTTGTTTCCCCAGAAAACAATGAAACAAACAGGTGTCCTTTATCAGATGAAAACAGGGAGAATAATGATACATTTTTTCCCTTTGTTTCCCTGGAAAACAGTATATGTGTTTTCCAGGCAAACAGTGGCTTTACGTGTTTTCCAAGCCTGTTTTCCAAGGAAACCGTGACCATCCCCAACAGTGTGAGAGGGCCGACCTTCTGATCTTCGGAGTTGAATTTAGGATTTTGACTCCGCTTACCTTGCATGAGATTTTCAACTTTTATGCCTAGGGTCCTGAGCGTGAACGTCGAACACAAACATTGACTGACCAATTTCCAAAATGGCGAGAATCTAATCGAGAGTATCAAGAAGAGACTACGGTGCAAGTAGTACACACGCTGTGGTCATATACGGTTCATCGGACGGGAATTTTATATCCACTGGAAGCACCCGGCCATAGAGAGTTCCATATTCGTTAAAGCTTAGAATAGTACAACTACAAGTAATCGTATTTATAGCAAGTCGGTCTTTGAGGGAAGTGATATCAAGTGGGAGAGAGGGATTGTCCGGCCATAATCTGCGTAAACATCTGTGCAGCAGCCTGTCCATACGCAAGGCTCCCAAACTTTGAAAACAGTAGAAAAATTCAACATTCAATCCCTAACCGAGTATAAAATAAGTAAAGCCCACCTTGTAAGCTGGAACTTCGTGGCCAGCACCAAAGATGCGGACATAAGAGAAGGTGCCTGCATTCTTGAACATACCCGTCGCCTGGCCTGCGACGGTGTAACTTTGGAAGGCCTGTTGTTGGAAGAGGGTGGTGAATTGTGTGTTGAGGCTGTTTACCTGAATGTTGAAACGAGGGTGAGTAACAAGGGTATAAGACGAAGTGAGTGCCTTACCATGGCTTCCACTCCATTGAAATTAAGGATGTAATCCTCGAAACCAAAAGTTTAGCTTCCTTGTTCGTCAGCTATACTAAATTTGAAGCAAACTCACAGCGTCCCCGTCATATATGATGGTTCGCACCTATACATAACGCCCCGAAATCAGAGGATTGTCGAGTCAGTAGATGTTAAGCTTACGCCAGCGTTGATTACAGCCTCGAGATTAGGTCGCGAGTTCCTCATCCAATCTCCTATATATATATATAAAGCGTGAGACCACGATGCCGTGCGATCTGTACATAGGCAAGATAAAGCTATTTACCTGTGGCTGCGAAGTTGGAATAGACATTGGTATTAGTTTCTTGCCAAGTGACTTCTGCCCCCGCAGTGGGTCCAACGGAGTTCAAGTAGTTGGTGATGTCCGGAGGGTAGGGATCAGGATTCTTGGTAGGGACGTAGTACACCTATGGGTATAACTTAGCAACGATGACCGGGCGCAACTATCCAAAGGCGGTGAACATACATCGAAATTCCCTGCAAGGGGCGACAATATATTATTGTTGCAGAAATTCTGCGCCTTGGAGCAGACGGAATTCGATCCGCCATTGTAACACGAAGTAATCTGCGCAATTCTTGAGTAATTGATATACAATACCGATAGAAACACTACCTGAGCCTTGCAACCGCCCGATGAAGTCCAAGACGAGTTAGCGCGGCTGATTACAGAAGAAGAAACGAGTGGATGGTATGGATTATTTGCGGCGTAGGTGATATATCCCGGGTATTGCACTAAAGGATCCTAAGGAGACGTAAGACGATTATTAAAATTAATTTGCGCAATAAACGATCAAACACCCACGGTCAAGCCGTCTCCGACGCCGAGAACCTTCAGGTTAAGCTTCAGTCCAGAAAGGGTACCAGCGGCAATGGCAGCGTTTTGTGACAAGAAGAATCTGTTCGCAAAATCGTTACCTATGACGGAAAGTAAAGCGCGAGCGAACTGAATCTTACGCTGCGAATGTAGGTCCATAATGACCACCATAACTACAACAAAATAAAGAATGAGTAAACTTAGGACCGAATTGATATATTTGACTCACGATTCCGTCCAAATAGCAAGATTATTCGGCTGATATTTCGAAAACCTGGAATCAGATAGGAATATTTGCATGAATGTCCAAATATCGGACGCGGCCTGCTGTGATGTCCCGACTTTGAGGTCTCCGTGCGAGAAACCAACGCCAACGGGCTGATCTATGTACAGGACGTTGGCGTTGTTGTTCCAAGAAAATGGATTGTGTGTAACCGAAGAGCTATCATTGGTGATTCGACAAGGCCCGTGCTCTTGGAACAGGCCTATCATGCTCGAGCTACCGGGCTGATGGAGACGTCAGGCGTACAGAAGTTCGTCGGTAAAAGAAACGTACTCCACCATTGAACCAAAGAGCTAGAGGTGCCGTATCTGGGTTGTTTCGCGCTGCAAAGAACCAAAACCTTTACAGGGATCTTATTAGGACGGAATTTTTCGCTTAATACTGCGGATTGCGAACACACCAAATACTTTCCGTGGCTGTCAAATCGCCATATCCCGAGGCTTGAAAAACGCCAGGGGTTGTCTCTGGAATAGCCATCATTCATCAACGGACAAACTGAAGCTTTGATAAACAGATAATCTTACCGCAAATTCCAGAGTTTTCGACGACGCGCAGCTTTCCAGGTGTAGTCGCAGTTGTTTGTAGGGATTGAGTCCTCTTCGCTGCCGGTGAGACTGGAGCAGGGACTCCGCCAAGTACGCCCCCAACAACGGGAATCTGGCCCCCAAGAGCCACATTCCAGGGTATGACGACCAATGTTGACAGTATAGAGAGAAGCATCCCTTCACATGAAGCGAGCCTAGAAAGGTTTATAAGGTATCCTCAGCCGCCCAGTTATTTTTAAAGAAAGGCGACCGCGTTGGCAGAGGGATAAAGACCAGTATCATGAGTTCCAATCCACATGGCGAGTTCAGATATTATTTATATCCATGCAGAAATCGTCGAACGGCCGAAATCCGGGAGTTCAGATGAAAGGAACATGTCAGGATGTCGCGAGACAATCCCGCTCAAACAGATTGATGAGATGCAATGTGATATTCAAAGCCATACTGTTCGCTTCTCAGAGGTGTCGAGCTGGACCATGCGGCGATACGAAAGGAGCGCGTATCCCTGCAGATTAAAAATAGTATGTCGGCGTGGGTCCCCTAGGCCCCGTCTCAGCAGTCGCACGGAGTCACTAACCTCAAAAGCAATAACTCTACAATCAAAAATAGCGTTATCTTCAGGTTGTAATCCACGAGGTATCGGTACCGAGTTGGCCTATCGGAACGGAATTGGCATAAGTATCGTCAGAATGATTTACTGGCGACCCTTCGATGATATTTTCTATTCACAAAGGCGCGCAGAGAAATGCTGGATCCCATAAGCACAAGTTGTCATGCGAGGTCCAGCATCTCCAAAGGCTCGTCGGACGAGGTAATGTTTAAAGTAGTTTCCCCAAGAACCAGAGGTCAATGGCGAAATGAATCTAGATATGTTGCTGAACGTCGAACATAGAGTATGACATGACTGTAGCGACGAGGAAGTGATTTCAACCGGTTTTTGGCGGGGTGTTTGTAACCAAACATGTTTCTTATGTGATATTTTTTTGCTTGCCTTCTGCCAACTTGTTGCCAACAGTGCGTTCGGTCGAGTCAACGACTTTCGAACCTTTTGAATCTAAATCCTAAGCGCTGAACTGCTGAACTTCTTCTCAAATACTCCAGTCCAGTCGCAAAAGATTAAACCAGCGCTACGATTGTGATGTTACACAGTGACTTCGACGCTCGATCTGGTGGTCAGGCCAATTCAAGCACCTAGCTTGGTTGGATCTACTACTAGTCAGTTCTCTATATTCATGTGGAAGAATAGTCAGCATCCGACCCCCTGACCCTAATCCAGTCGTTTATCCTATCGAATTTCGAGCCAATAACCTTTTCCCCTCGAAGCCAACTCTTTAACCCGCCGAGCTAGCAAGCGAGTTTACAGGTCCAATCGTTTGGTCCCCCAACTTGGGGATCTGGGGAACGCCTTCATGAGGCCGGTAGGCTTGCATTCGAGCAATTATGGATGTACTACTAGCTCCCGGGTGGTCGCTCGCGAGGTTAGAGCCTCCCTACCAAAACGACTGTATCCCAGCATGGCCGCCGCAGCATTTCGTGTGGGTTGGAGCTGCAACGACAATCCCATGAAAATCAATCTTCTCTTCCGGGCCCCGCTTAACTTGGGGAACTTCCATCGTTGGCAGTACGTATTCACTCAACATGGGAGTCTCCAATTTTCAAGCTACATCGTTCCATTGCCCTCGCTCATATTGGCCGCCTTCATGCAAGCCAATGTTCCAGCACCGTTGCCAGCTTGCTGGAATGTAATCCCGATCCGCGGCGCTTACGGTGAAGAATCCCCTTACGTTCAGATATATATATATATAGTCCTGACCGCACTCACGACTGCGCTTGCAGGTAACTGTCTTCCCTCCCCATTTGATCTAGAAATCTTTCCTTCGTTATTTAATATACCCGGAGATACGAAAGCCGCCCCAGCCTCCAAGTCCATGCGTAATCATCATCATTGTCTGCCGTTAGCTTTGGCCCAGAAACTTATATGCCTAGTAGGTGGTTCGAAGATATTGCAAGGTCTGAGAATCTCCAAGCAAGAGATTTTTTTCTGGCGATCTGGGAAAATACGCCACAGGATTCTGCCGGCCTTCTCAAACGCCTGCGGCGGCACTTCGCATACGTAGCTGGAATGTGATTATTTATATCCTAGGGAACCTCTTGCGAATAATTCATCAGAGGTGCTGGCAGCCTTGAGCTCGAGCATGGCCATGGTAACTCGCGATCGAAAAAAGCAAAGACGATTCCCCAAGTCGGAGTTCCTTTTGTCTAATTACCGGATGAATCGTACGCTGGGGGTAAATCACCATCATGTGGGAGTGGAAGTCGCTTGGGTAGTGGCTTTGGTCGCCCCTTTTCTGGCCGCAATTGTGTTGAAGAGGAAGGAGCGTTGGAGGTCGAAAAAGGGTCGTTCCTTGGTACTGTATCGATATCCAAAGGATGGAGCTGGTCAGAGCTTGAGGGTAAATTCCTCCGATCCAGGTCGCCTACTGAAATTCCCTGACGCAGATGGGAAGCATCATCGGTTCTGGTTGTCATGTCCGCGACAGCGGACAAGGCGAGGCTCTGGGATATCGACGAACTGCCTCGCCGCGTAGTTCGGCCGTTATTATGTGGCTGGCGGTTATGTGAATGGCGAGGCGCAGAACATCGAGGGTTCAGCTCGACATCCTCACTTGACAAGGAATATCTTGAAGAAGGCCCTTTTATGCTCGGGGTTGCGGAATCAATTGGCGACGAGGGTGTGCGCGATAATGGCGTCACATTGAAAGGGTCCTTGGGATTGGTCGTAGGCGAGACGTAACCTCGTGGCCCCTCTATAAATGTGATGTGTTGCATTAGATATCGAAAATGAATGAGAAAAACCATAAGTGAAAATATAACGGGAGACCAGCGCACCTGGAAACGGCGCAGGGGCATTCCTTGCGGAATGTGAAGGAAAGTTTTGCTGGGCCCGACGTATGATAACGTTCCTTCGATGACGCACCAAAAAAATAACAGCGACAGCTGCGACGATTACGATAACGCCCGCCAGAGTGCCTGCAACCATAGGTACGGAGGAGGATACGTTCGGTACAGTCGGATCCGAATTTAGGGTAGTCGTAGACGAGGCACTGGCAGATGTTTTAGATTGCGATATAGATGTTGCTGACGACTGCGCAGCTGTATTCATTGGAGGAATGAATCCTATATTAGCAGGAATGGGAAGTGACGTAGTATTTGTTGAACTAAGGACATAGGCGGAAGAGATTAGCGTCGGATAAAAATCTTGTTATTCCGCCTGCAGGTTTAAACCTGTATCGGAAAACGATTCAACGCACCTTGTGGTCAGGAATGTGTTAACACCATTCAAATAGGCCGATGTAGCAACAAGTGGAGACACACTGTGAACACCAACATAAATGCAATTCGAGTCCAGTCATCGGTCGCGGCGATAGAGGATAACATCATACACACTGGAGAGCAAGATTTTCTGCGGAAGGTTGTGCGTTCCCAAATATAGTGCAAGAGAGGACAATTCGCCCAATCCGTAGATTCCGCTGGATTCACAGGGACAAGATGAGACAAAGCAGGGGCAATGTATGCCAGACAATTTCCGCCAGGAAGGGTGGGGACTAGATATGTGAGGGAAAGATGGAAATCTAGGAAGAAAGAGCAGTGGCTATAATTGGCGGTCTATATTCGTATATACACCATCTCAACGGCACTGCATCACAGAGTCAGCCAGCAGTCAGGAGGATGCAGGAGCTGTACCTAGGTCCTAAAATACTTGTCTCCCGCGCCTCCCTTCCCTGTCAGAATGCGAAAGTTGAGATAAATATAAATATTTCGGACCTGCGCGACGGCACCCTATTCTTGGGGAAATGGATAAATGTGCGACTTGACAATTTCGTTGTCTCCTATATGGTGGGGTTCGCAAGTGAGTGCATATGGTTGGCTGGTCGATTCCGCAGATCCAGAATCATACAGATATGCCCAGCTATTAATAGTGAATAGAATCCGGCGAATCACGCCATAAGGACGGTTGCTAAAAATAGATGGAGATTAGATCCGGGGCATGGGGGATCCAAAAATTCATGTCAAAATTTCAATGGGAGAGTCGAGGCTCGCGTCACGGATTTTTAAGGAATTTTCTTGGAAATTCGCCAGCTGGAAGAATCGGGTGGCCATAAACCGGTTTCACCCTTCCTACTCGGCCAACCCCAGCGAGTGAGCAAGATCAAACGGAAAAAATCCAAACTGTGCAAGGTTACCATACTCTATTATGATCATGATCTTGTCAGTGCCATTCAAGGATAAGTACAGGTATGACCTGACCATTCCGGCGGAAGAAATTTGGGGAAATCGTGAAGAAAGGAAAAGCATAAGGAAAGCCCTGGCGCACGCAAGGTGCATGAAGTATATATATTTCCTGATCGTTCATTCTCTTGGCTGCGATTGCCCCTGGCAACTTCGTCTAACTCAACGTTAATCCCAACCTAAACCCAAGCGACTCAAATCCGATTCTCCGACATTCCATTCAACTCAGCAACCTCGGATGAATGACATCTGAACCTTCTGGTAACCTGATCGTCGCTTCAAGTTTTGAAGAGCAGAATACATAGTCCCTCTGGGTAGATCACAGAAACTATTACAAGTGTCTAGCGCTCGTGGGCTTCCAGTGCCATGTTCTGAGTCAGGTAGGCGTTCATCTCAGAACATTGGTGAAATTTCGGTGATTTTATATAGGAACGAAGGGAGGTCGATGAGAGAGGAAAATTGTTTCCATGACATCTCAACGCTATGGGTTACAGCTTTATAGGAGTCTTTCTTGGGCGGTTGAGGGTTAGACGTGTTGGTACTCAATGTTTTCCAAGCTTAAAGGTGCCGGTAGGAACATATCCAGTCACGCAAAATCAAATTGTGGACGCCTGTCCCATGGATTCCATATTGATACAAGTCCCGACGTAGAGATTAATGTGATATAGTCAAAGTAAGTTAATGAGGAGTTACAAGCATGCGGTAGGCTACAGCGATTCAGTAAAGAATAAAGAGTGTTGGGCTCAAACAGCCGCCTTTAAACGGAGATCCAAATTAGCCCTGTCTATGGACGAAGCATTGCCATGGGAAGAATAGAAGTGAAAGTTTGAGAAGCTCTGCTCCAGCGCCAAGTTGTGCGGTTGTGCGGTCGGTGCGAGTGGCGTGGCTGCGATCGTTCCCAATCGAACGTTATTTGGATGATGGGTGGGAGAACATGGGTAGTCAGTTCCTCTTCATCCTCGAGCAGGGGCGGGGAACATTGTGAAAACGTTTTCTTGTGGTCCGTAGCCGACAAATTAGGGGATGATACTGAAGTGGATGAAGCGGGAATTGTGGAACTGGTGTATCTCGAACTCGTTGTTGGAGGTAAGCGCGAATACGGCCAGTCACTATACCCAAGTCCTTAATTTGGATGGGTGAGCGGACATGGCTTGAATAGAATACGAGAAAAATTCCAATACGAACCTGAAAACGGATCCTCGTCAACCCTCGCGATATTCGCTGGGCGAAAGGGGTGTCGGATCCCTGGTATCAGAAAACTGTGACGGCGTTTTCTTCTACGCGACATCGAGACGATAAGAGCCACTATGAGGATCACGAAAAACCCTGCCATTGCCACCCCGATCGATAGATAAGCTACTTTGGATGTGCGTGTGGGTAATGAAACCACGCCTGTCGTAGCCGTTGTTGAATTAAATATGGATGCCGTTGACGATAACGATGATGTATGGGACGAGGATCTTGTCGAATGGTTGACTACGGGGGTTGGCGAGCTATAAATAAAGGAAGATAACGCAATATGAATTTTTCTGTAGAATGACATCTCAAGCATGGAGTCTGAATCAACGCACATTGTGGTGTGCAATGCAGCAGAAGGAGAGCTGGATGCCTTCGACGATGATATATGAGTCGTCGGAATGGCCGAATCAACAGGTGTTTTGCTGTCGACTGGGATAGATGGGCTATGGGAAGAGGGGGGGAATGTAGTTAGTATAATACGGAAAAATAGCAGATAACATAGATAGGATTGGTGGAGAGGAGAATGGTTTTCAAGGAAAATAGAAAGAACGCACCTCGTCGGGACTGCATCACTTTCTAAAGAGGTCGCTTCAGCGAGAACCCTAGATCTCCTAGAGAGAGCGTTTCTTTCAGACCTTTTCCAGTTATGGAAACTAGAGGTTACGCACCCCGATACAAGGTCCTTCCCGACAGGTTGAGCGTAGCCAGACGCGATATAGGAGAGGACACCGCACACTTTCGCTATTCGTCGGTTCTGCCGCATGGGAAGCCAAGGCGTTGAAAGCTTGGGGCGGTGGAAGGGGAAGGCAGGGAATAACATCAGCAACGACCCAGGATATACAGTGGGTCCGTGAAGGAGATCAGCGCTACGGGGGTTCCGATAAGCGGCCTACAGTCGAGGAATAATATGAGATCGAGTGAGAATAATCAAACAGCAAGGACAAGCGAAAGAGTTGCAAGGTCGAAATTCTCGACAACAATCACGTATCCGTACATACATCCCGGCATGACCCTCAGAGACAAAGTCAGCTCGTCAGATGGTAGGCGTGGAGCCCAAATTACTCCATCCCTCGTCCGTGTGTCGGGATTCGACCACAGACCAAAACCTAAGTATTGGATTCGGGAAACGCCGTCGTTGAGACCATCCGAGATATGAAGAAGAAGCGCAACTTGGACCTTTTAGATTTCGTCGGGGAAGGAGAATTAAGGAAGAAGCCGTTGGTCCAGGTTTTATGGTCCAATTCTACTGAAAGTGGGCGTATACGATTCGTAATGTGGAAAATGAGAACGTTCCAACTTTCTCAGTCAAGCCTGCTCGAATATCAACGCATCAGGAATACAGGACTTACCCATATAGGTTTGCTGTTGGCTAATATCCCTACAATGCCTTGGGCATATTTTCTTGCCATCCCCCCAGCAATCGTTGTACGCTGGCTTCCGACGATTAACCGATAAAATCCAGTATCGCAGTCCGTTCACCGCGCGCTTAATTTCTCGTTTGCACAGCTCGAAGAGTGCGAACGAAGATCTTGAGAAGACCCGCTGAAGGCCGAGACAATAATATTGGACTGACGGTGCCTTCAATAGGAGCTGAGACCGACAATGTGTCCAGAGCGGAGGGAACGCCATTTGGTGCCTTGGAAAAGCGTAACAGAAGATATGTGTGAGGACGAACCAGAGTTGGAAATCAGATACCGAGAAAGAATCGCAGAGGAAAATAAGAAGCAAGGACTTGACAGATCGCCTCAGAAACTTTAAAGAAGCAAGGGCTTGGCAGACCACGTCAATATGCCCAGGTGTCAATTTTCAACTCGTCGTTTCAATCCCACCTCCTCTAAGAAATTCGAATCCTTCGAGCACACATGGCCCATAAATTCAGGGAATAGAAAAAGCTGCAAGCCAGCTGCAGCCTCACTGCTTGGGCTCGAATTTCCCATGCAAGATATCGCCTTTGCTCCATGGGCCTCTCCATAAATTTCCCAGCACCCATGGGGTGAAAAATGATTAAAAATAGGCAGTTACCGGGGAAGGTCAATTGGTTATTTTTCACCGGGTCGCGTGTTGGTCGCGTGTGTGTGGTGATAAGATCATGAACGTCCACGCTTCCATTTGCTGGCGCACTTTCCTATTTGGGGGTTTCCTACTTCATAAACTGAGCCTCGGTGCCATATTTGCTCGAACCCACATTTATCTACTGCCCCACCCTCATAAGGATTTGGCAAAGCGGGGCCGGGGTTCATCCGCATTCATCCGCATCGTCCAGGGCGGCCGACGATCCTCCCATTTCGGGCCTTGACCCCCGCACCTTCTCCTTTACCTGGCTCTTCCATAAAATCCACACATAAACACAGCGACGAATCACGAAATTTAAACCGCGGTTTGCGAGGCTGAGCGTACTGCGGCCGAATACAAAATGTGAAGAGTGAAACCGAAAAGAATAGGTAGAAAAATATAGCGGCATTAATTCATTCGAGTACACATCAATTTACTTTCACAACACGACCGACACAACACAACAACCGACCACGCGCTCGTCAAATAAGTTAGATCATAACGCACATAAAGCATCGTAATCAGATCCTCTTCGGTCCCTGCTTTTCGGTCCGTCCACCATCATCTCTTGCTTACCCTCTCGCCCATCCCCCCTTCGCCGTTCGACGACCTGTGCCAACGAACCCGATGGAGTCGGACATCGTCTCTCTCAAGACCGCTTGGTATCAGGCGTAGCGTTCCGCCACACTCCCTCCGCATCCTTTTTCATCACTCTGAAGCACGCGATGCCCAAATAATTCGTGATGTCATAGATGACGAGGCTCACGAACCGTGCATAGGCGAGGAACGACACGACAAGAGTTACCCACACGAAAATAGTGGTATTCTTCGACGATTTCTGTATCAGTGGAGACCTTTCAACTGGGAATGAGAAAAAAAAATCGAACATCAACTGCGCAAGCGACGGCAAACTCACATCCCGATCATCGGCAGATTCGCATCCATGGCCCCGGCAATACTCCATACCCATACCCAGTCCCACACTGGGAACGGCGTCGACGTAACATGGGCCAAGATCATTCGGCCTACCATGTGTGCGAACTGCAGCCCCCAAGCACATAGGAATGGCACAAAGGCGGCCGAGTCGATTATGTACGAATTGTTGAACCGCGGGTGTGAGAGCCACGCGATCTGGACGAGCGCGGTGAAGAGGAAAGGGAAGAGATGGAGAAGGGGTCGTGTGGGGCTGATTTTCTTGACCAGCGTCGCGCGCCGCACGTTTAGGTAGCTCTGGAGGATGTTGACGCCGAGGCCAAATCCACCAAAAACCATGAACGATTCGTTGAGTGGCAGGTTCGGGATTTTGTTGATCAGTGGGAGGTGGGCGATGTGGAGGAACGTGAAAATCTTCTGATCCCAGAATTGAGGGCCTGGAAAACAAATTCGGTCAGAATCGGCTCCGCAGAGGCGCAGAAAACCAGCTCACCGTAATACCCAGTGACGAGGTAAATTCCGACAATCATCAAAATTCCTTCCACAGGCCCAGAGAAATAGCCGAGGTAAAGTTGACCTGTATGATATTCCTCCCAAGTCGTCAAGTAGAAATTCGCTAGGGTGGCAATTTGGGATGCAACCGTCCACCACGAACGTCCGAGTCCCAGAGCTCGCGAAGCCAGAATACACTCTATCTGTATTCGAAATGAGAATGCTGGAGTGGGATTGATAAGAAAACTAGTACCGTCGTATTGAGTGCGTCGCATCCTAGAAAAAAAAGGAATCAGTAAAATTGAAAGATAAGCCAAGGAGTCAACGCACCATGGTCGAACATTTCACCCAAAGGACCTGCCATTCCTGTCCTTCTAGCTTGTTTTCTTCGACAACTCACGCGTCATTTCCATGTTTTTCTAAAGAGGTCACGAAAGCATACCCATCAATCGCATCTAAGCTTTGGTATAAAAACAATCCGATACCCCAACTAGCAAGAAAGGGTAAGCCAAAAGCAAGAAAAAGGAACATGGATCGTACGTGTAGTACACCCAGTGCGGAGGAGCCTCTGCGCCGTTCTTCTCCGTGAGATACATTGGGTCGTAGTATAGTAGCGTAAAGAAGTTGAGTATTACGATGGTCAATCCAGTTAGCGTTATCTAGAGTTTGAAAAATGAGTTATCATGTCGGGTGGATATAACACGGGGACGTACAGTATTTGGTGCCACCGACAGCGGCCATAGTGTGACGAACCAAGTCCAGAATGGATTCAGCACATAACGCGATAGCAAGGACCTACACAGGAGCGTAAGCCACCACAACTAACGCCAGTCTTTCTCCTCGCGCCACAGCCTCGATTACGCACTTGTCGACGCCTTTGTAAGAGTACTTTTTGAGATTTTCCAGTGAATGTTGGGGAATATAACCCATGGTGGATTCTAGATAATTTTCCTTTCCAGTTATCGTCTATCGCTGAGAGAAAGAAACCTATCGGCATGTTGTGGTCACTAGATTCAAACTTGGGAGCTCACCTCTTCTACAACCTTTCTAGGGGGTTATTTCTAACGTCCTCTCTTCCAAGGAATAGACTGGCTCGGGAGTGTGGGCGAAGGCCACGTCGATGATGACGATGGCAGGAGCAGCGGCGAACGTTTGTCCAGTCCTGCGTTTGTCCAACGAAAATATTTGGTTGCCGGGATGCACGTGACTTGACCCGATAAGATTAGATCAGTATCCATCCAACGTTCAACTTGCGTTCAACGCCAAAAGGTATCCGAACGACGATATCGACTAATTGAAAGCCCATATTTATTAGGGAATCTACACGGAAATAAGTACGGACTTATTCATTCTTCATCTCGGATTTATGGAATAAACATAGCACTGAGCTAGGCGGACGAAGTTCTAGCCAAGCTGATTCAAAGCATCCTTTACCTCGAGCATCTTCACCTACATTTCCGGATGGATGGAGTTGTCGACGAAGGGCATCCTTTGTCGTCTGTCATACTCATCACTGGCGACCAACGGATTTCTTCCGCATCGCCTTCGACCGTTGACATTTCTCGAAAGCCAATATAAGCATGTCTTTTGAATTTACACCCACTGCTTCGTTCCAACGACCGTCAGAGCGTCCGTATTACGATTCCTTCGTCAGAATCTACTTCGAAAGCCAGCGCCAAATTCGCATCCCAGGTCCGAAAGAACTGTAAACGAAAAACGACATCAACATCTAATCCCCAGCGCCATATCAGATGAATTTGTGTATTGTATGTTTACATGCGGTATGAAACAATGCATAGTATGTATACGTCAAAAGCAGGCAGCGTCCATATGATGATCAAAGAAAGAATTGCAGGAGAGCGATATCGAGAAAGAGAAAAACGACGAAAAATAAAGTTGAAAAAAAGCAACGATGAAACGGAGAAACGAATAACAATAGGTTACAAAGCACGACGCACGACGCACAACGAAAAAGAAAATAAAAAAGGGAGGGGGGGAGGGGGAAAGCTCACTCAACCTCCCCAAACTTCCGCTTCTGAACACGACCCACCGCATCCCTCAGTCTGTCATTGACCACCACCTGTTTCGAGGCGCCCTGTTCATCAGCAGAACGTCGTTTCAATTCTAAAGGGACAGCAGTCAGATATAAAAGAAAATCAAAATCGCGTATCCAACGCACCTAACGCTCGTTCCCCGATCCACAGTCTCAGATGGGCATTACCGACACCATCTGTGGAAGTTTTGGCTTTCAATTTGGGGCTATCCTTGGTGCTGTTGGAAAGAGCAGTGGATGCTACTTTGGGTTGAGCACCGAGGCCCGCGGCGAGTTGCTCTGCTGTACCGAGCATCGACTCTGCATGCTCAGTCGAGGTATGGACGTATTGCGCAGCGATGAGCGCGAGGACGAGTGGGCGAAGGTGGTTATCGAGTGACGTGGTGCAGAGGTTGAGGGCGGTACGAAGACGTGTTCTAAGGAGGAGTATTATTGAATAGGAAAGAAATCAAGTCAAAAGCAACGTACTTGGCGACTAGGAATTCCGTCGACAGGCATGCTCCCAGAACGGCACCCACAGCTTGTAACGTTCCTCCCAGACCCTCGCATTCGTTTACGACTTCCATCCCACCCCTTCTTAACACCTCCATCTCTCGTTCCCGAGCATCTTCATCCGCGAGTTCGTTCGCAAGTCCTACGCGGAGCCAGAGTTCTCCAGCTCGCGCCGATACGTTGACCCATCGGTCTTCGCACCCATCGTCGTTTTCTTCATCTCGCGTCCGTCGCCTAGAAAGATAGGCAGCGACTTGGTAGCATTTCAACGCTCGGTCCGTCCGCGTGAGGGCGTGTGAGAGGTGAGCGTGGTGTAGTGTAATTCGAGCACTGTAAATGGAGAAGAGGCCATGTGTTCGTGTGTGTGCGATGAGTTGCGCAAGTTGCTTGAAACGAAATGGGTAAATAGGCATGCCAGCGGTAAATAGAAGGCTTACTTGTTCGGCGTCATCAAATTCGCTGCGAGATATCGCGACCTGACAGGGAAAATGTTACTGTGTAAACAGACGAGTACAAAAAAAAATCGCACCCCTATGAGTTCGCACATCAGGTCCGCCTTCATTTTATGCATTCGGTCCTGCAGTGCTCTGACATCTGCGACGGAAGCCCATAATGGTACTAAAACGGATTATATATCGATACGATAGGAAATCGCCGGGCAACTTACGTTGGAATTCCTTTTTCAGCTCCTTGTCAACGATGAGCACTCCCTCCTGAGCGAAGAGTTTGCGTTTGGGTTTCCGTCCCACTGGGTCTCGCTTCGAGACACTGCTAACCAGGAATCCAAGCGTGAAAATGACACGTGGATGGGTAACTTGGACAGTCAGAGGCGGAGAATTGGGCAGGTGTATATCGATGATCCCGCTAGGCCCAAAGGCATCGAGTGCGGCACCATCCAACATATCATGCAGTTTCTTGATCCGAGGCTGGCAATTCGCATAATCGCCGGTGTAGGTGTAATACAAAACCCCAATAATGAGAACGTGGACAATGAGAACCTTTTCGAGGTTGGTGAGAGTTTTCGCCGTGTCGAATTCGGCCGCTAGTTTGAGCTCTCTCTCTACATTGAGCAACGACTCTCCAACGCGATTCCAAACACCGTTGGCGACCAAATCCCGCAGTTCGAGTACCAACGCAAAAAGCGCAACATCCGAATGAGAATTCCGGGTCGCGAGGGCATGGAGATCGCGGATGGCACCCAGAGCCCGTAAACTGATGTTGGTGGGTCCAGATTCCCCTGCATCGAGACTAGTGATATACGCCAAATGGGCAGCATAATGGACGTGCGGTGGATCGGAGGGGGTTATAAAGTTGGTTAGTGTCTTCTTTAACAGATTTTGTGCAAGTTTGTGGTTTCTTTGTTCTGTGGCCAGTCGGGCGCTAAGCCGCGTGAGCTGGGGTTTATATATCCTGAGTGACGGGTGCTGCACGTTTTATTAGTACGTTTTACGGTAAAAGATGGCGATTTCGCCAACCTTTTGCAAGATCATAAGCTGTAAATTGTGTAAATACACATTTGACGCGTAAACTGCAACCCGAACTCACTGATTTCGTTATCGATTTCTCCACTTCGTTCGCAATCCCTGGTTCCCCCAAACCGATTCTGAAGCCAATTTCTGCGAGTTCCGTTGACGCTCTGCACTCCAATATTGAGTCCAGACCTGGCAAAGAGAGATATTTCCGCATTGCAAAAAGTGACAAGAAAAGTGAACGCGTGTGATGCCTGTGAGTTGGTGGATGTTGTAGAAGCTGGGGCAGAGAAAGCAGGAGCACATCTGCTGGTAGAGGGCGCGTCGTTGGATGTTCGAGCTTTTGCCGCTTGGATGGCCGCAGGTCTCCGTCGCCGTCGTTCATAGCGCTGGCGACGATGCTGGCGACGATGGCGGGAGGAATGAAATGATGTGTTACGCCGCCGTGACCTCTCGCGTTCGGTGTAACTGTCACAATCCTGCCGGGCCGATCAATGCCGTTAAAGAACTGATGTCCCGCAAGATGAATTTTGAAACTCGCCGCAGCCTTCCATCAGCTGCCGATAAGAACGCGACTGGTATAACATCAACTGCATCCCAGGACTGCCCATAGAATCTCCTTTCACCAACCCGAGAATTTCTTTGCGACATTTTCAGTTACAGTACACACCACACACACACCAACGCGAGCTATGGATTGTTACGTGAATGTGCGTTAACGTGCAGAGCATTCGTTTCACCAGCTCAGGTGCATATTTTTCCATACCGTTGATTTATTCCTGGAGTCCCACACCTCCATCGTGCTGGCCAAATTGGGATCCGTACCTCATATCAAGAAGCTTATGAAGCGTCTATCTTTACACGAGATTCATAGGCCTTGGATACAGCGCTCCGACGTGCTGTGCGACATCCTAGTATTTTTTTGTCTCCAGCCCTCGTTTCCATTGATATTATTAACGAAGACCCAGGCCAGAGTCCTCCCGCTTCGACTTTTCCTCATTGGCACAATTAACGGTAGATTTCTTCGAGGGAGGAGGACGTGCCACGACGCGGTACGGTGGACTGGATCATGACAGCTCTTTCATCGCTCCGAAAACTGCATTTCAGGTATTGCGGTGCCAATGTGCAGGTCAGTTGTTCCTTTCACCTAGCGACCGCATGGCGGCATGAGGACCGCATCACTAATCCAGCTATCGGGTAGAGTCGCAGTCTCAGCAGAGTCGCTAATGACTGTCGTCTGGACCTACACCTCAACCAACGCTCACCTAACCTCACGATTACTGGAAACTCATTCTTGCCTTCTCCATCTCGGGGAACACATGAATATCTACCACTTCACCATGTCGAGACGCGTTTCCTGGCACGGGGAACCGTTGAGTTTTTGTTCGTATATTCTCATTTTATTCCCACAGCTATCGATCTCACGGCGGCCGCTCCTCGACTTGTAAAGCGGCGTACGTTATACATATGTGATGAAATCAGATAGATGTAGAGTAGTTGTAACGTGAACATCACATATTTTTTCAGCGCTTATTTTGATCCTATCTAGACCAGAATAGAATATCATTGGACATAATCTTTTGGGAGAGAGCCGGCGATAAATATCACTGATTTGCATAATATCCAAGAGACGAGTGCAGATCAGAAGTTTGAGAGTTGATCGTGATACATGTTCATGGGCGCGGAAGACGCGCCCAGCGCTCGATGTGATGTTCTCAATCAATAATTCCTGTTCTTTGATATCTTTTTCTCGGTACATGCGAGGGGACCTCATGCTCTGCTGATCACCTGCGTATAAGCTCGCTTTAAGCCCATATAAATTTTGGCCACCAGATGATCAAAGAGGAGGGGACATACTTAATAAAGACGGAATAGATTGATCCACCTATCCCAGATCCAATTTATTTATATTCATGCTTTTCTCGATGGAAAGTTGCTTGTCCCAGCAAATTCTAACCGATTGAAAATGCACGGCGTAGATTTCCACAATCATGGGACTAGGACGGGGGTTTATTCGGTTGAAAATTTCGCTTACCGGTTCCCCGACATCTATGCCTGGGATTATCTTGACTGTATGTAAGCTTGCTATGCCTCGCGAGTCTGTATGATAAAGCGGAAGCATTGAAGGCGGGAGTCGGATCTCCAAGATCCGCCAACGATGGGCATACCCGTTCACGACCTCTATCAGAGGGGAGAGGAGGGCCACAGGTGGGGGTGGAAGGTTACGACTACTGATAGCAGTGATCCTAATGGATAGTGGTAATTGGCCCGATCGGCACAGCCATTCTCGCGCAAGTTGTAATTTATCGCCAGCAAGACCTCGGGTGTCAACATGGATAGAAATAGAACTCCAAAGGCAAGGTGTTGACCAAGATATGGCCCGCCAGCTCCCACAAATGGTCCCAAGAATCAATGGCGAGTAATCTTCGAGTTTTGAGTTGGATGGAAGAAATGAAGAACTGGAAAATGTGCGATAGGATCTCCGGGGGAATGTCTTGCATAATTTGGTTACGGTGATACAAGGTATTTCTATTCCGCTAATCGTCAACGACAAAAAGGATCGGATCCGTGGAGGACTCTCACCTTTTACAAGGTCCTTCGAGTTCGGTTGTATGTGGAAGGGTGAAATGAGTTAATGATTTAAAAAAAGCACGACTGACTTCCACGTGCCCGAGCTTCGATCAACGAAATGCCCCAGACTTGTTGAACACCATTCCGCCTTATCACGAATCCTGAGGCTGAATAGAAAATCGGTGTAAGCTTCACGGAGACTTAGAACCAAGGCAAGTATCAATCAGTGAGCGACTAGCCTATAAATGGGCCTCTGGTAGCGAAGAGGAAGATATCATCCCCATAGAATTAACTTCAATCGTCATGTAAATCCAAGGGCGACGGCAACCACCAGTACGAATCCAAAAAATCAACACCATGAAAAGTGTCCTTGATTTCGATGACAATGCCCTCCTTCTCAACGAGTTCCTGGAATCGCAAAAAAACCGCCTCGTCCGCGAATTCGCCCCTTGACACCCCTTCCAATAATCCATAGCAGTTGAAACGGAAATTGAACAATGGACGCCAACTCTGTCCAAATATGTTCGAGACCAAATCCAATGGGAAGTTCAACGGCCCGCTGTAAACCAAGGTTTCGAGTTGCGGTAGGAATTTGGCACCGTTGGAGCCGAGGGATGTCGGATCTGAAGGCGTCGAAATAATGGACTAGGGTCATGGTCATCCTCCGTTAAGGGGTTCAGGTGGAAGATTTTAAGCGAAGGAGCCGCGCTAAGTATCTGAATAATGAACTCTGAACCTTCGCTTTCAAATGACAGAAGGTGAAGCTCATGGAGCGGTGAAGGGGAGCGCAACAGGAAAGATATTATATCTTCGGTGGGTAATCCGACGTCATGGCATTCCACGGATAAGAATCGGAGGGATGGGAAAACGACGTGCTGGAAGAACCTGTCTCGGTGAAATGTTCCTACACGGAGGGAGGTAAGGTTGGGGTGAAGAAGGGGACTTTCAGGAAGTGGGAATTCATCTTCGTCGGGCATGATAGAGTCGAAGGAGCAGCTCGTCAAGGATGGGGCTTGTCGGAGAACTTCGCAGCATTCGTCAATGGAAAAAAAGGTGACATCGAGGTGGGTAACGTTGTTCCAGCAGATCCTGACCGATTGAAACGCGACGGAGATGATTTCCACGACCGCAGGGCTGGGCCGCGGGTTTGTCGGGTTGAAAATTTCGCTAACTCGCTCAACCTCAAGCAAGGTCCCCGGATCTATCTTGAGGGTATGTAAGATTGATATTCCGTGTGGGTCAGCCTGGAAGAGTGGTAACATCGAAGACGGGAGTTGAATATCCAAGACCCGCCTACGGTTGGCGTACTCGTTGACGGCGTCTATCAGACCGGAAAGCAGGGCCACAGGTATGGTCGGAAGCTCGTCTTCCCAGTCAGCGCTCGTGGTAATGCTGATGGATAAAGGTAGTTGACCTGCACGGCTCAGCCATTCTCGCGCAAGTTGTTGTTTATTGCCAAGCGATGTTGCGTTTAAAATGATAGTGATAGAAGTCCAAAGGGACGGTGTTGCCCAAGCTATAGCGCGCCATCTCCCACAAATAGCTCCAAGGATCAACGGCGAGGAAGGGTCGAGTTCTGAGCCGGACGAGATGAAGAAGTGGAAAATGTTGGACAGGACCTCTGGCGGGATATTTTGGATAATTTCCTTGCGGTGATACAGACTAATGCGAGTCTTGAGCTGACGTCGTTTCTCCAGTAGTTGATTGATTTCGTTCTCCAATTGCTCAAATTCTCTGCAGAGATCGCAGGTAGACTGCAAGTAAGTGCTCTTTGGGCACCAAGGTCGAGATGCCTCTGATACAATGGGCTGAGCGGGCCCTCGGGCTCCGCAGAGGATACAGCCAATGACATCGACAGACATCCTGCAGTTTCGGCGACGAAAAAGAATCTACTCGTAAATCCTTCAATCAACGAAATATAGGATTAGAAGGACATTTCTCACCTTTTATCAGATCCCGCGAGGTGATTTCGTACTGAAAGAGAACCTCTTTTCCTTTACCTTTTTGAACGAGCCAACCGCAAACGACTCCGCTGGACGAAATGGCCACAACAAAAGGTTGAAAAATGACTTTACCGCCACGTGCGCGTGAGGCACTAAACGTTCCGATGTTGAATTCAATCGCGTTAGAAAACCTTGCATGAATAAAGGAATAAATATATCTGGATATATTTCTCCTTGACAAAGCATCGACGTTATCATCCTCTCATCCTTTTTTTCGTGGCTTTATTCAATTCCACTTGCCGTTTCTGGGCTTCAACAATACTTTCTGCCTTCGCCCAACATCCCTTACCTCGAACGTCCGCCCAAAATTCGCGTCTCGCATATTTCGGATGCGCGAGTTCCATAACCACAACCCTAGCATCGCCAAACAGCCTCAGCCCCTCGAACGGGGAGCTCGGAACGTCCAGAACCCGAATTAACACCACCTCCAGCGCAAGTACGGTTAGGACGTCCCGTACGCCTCCTCGCTGGCTATATACCGAACCGTATTCCTCGTCTGCGGAACGATAGAACTGGAGGTGCTTGAGATTTTTCATACTCCACAAAATGGGCCAGTACCATTGCGACCAGATCCATGGTTCTTCTGCGATGCTGAGATGAGTGACAGAGGCGAAAAATGATTTGTTCAGCAGGCCCAATTCATTCGTGCCTCGACCCTGTGTATTGAGAATGGATAGGCATCTGGGACGTAGGTCACAGAGGTTAATTAACTTGGTGGGGTTGTCGAAGAAGCAGGCAAAGTCGGTGACAGCGGGGCAGAGCTGGATGATTTGGGAAGCCAGCTCTCGGTCGACGAAGGGAGATATATAGAGGGCTTTGATGGTTTCAAGGTACTTTGGTGGTTTCGTCTGGATGGTTTCAAGGAAGCTTCTGGCGGTAGATCCCCAGATAAGGATGATTGCCTCATACAAACGGAGTTCGAGGCTGAGGTACAATAAGCACAAATGATAATGGCATCGAAGGGACATGCACACCTTTTGTAAAAGAAACGCGACATGAGCATGAGTCCAAGGGTGATCTCCGGTGTTTCGTCCGCAAGGTTATGGAATATTTGATCAAGGATCTCAACTGGGAATTGGGACTGAGGAGCGTCATTCTCAGGTGATTGTTCCCGGGCAAGTTTTCCCAGTCGAGGGCGACCGGGTTTGAAGATTCTTGAGAGTCGAGACATGGGCGTCGAAGACAGGCTCTAAGGGAAGGTTCAACCTAATATGTATCAAAAGCAAGCAGAGTGATGCGGTGTAAGAAATTGACAGGAATTTCATAAACGCAGTGGTTTGCGGCAGCGGACGGCGTGGAAACGAACGTGCAGGAAAAAACTTCTAAAGAATCATAGACTCTCACGGGTTTCATGTAGATGGTGAAGAATGTGTTTTTATGCCGTGGTAAATACTCAGAAACGTAATGATGAAGGAGTGATTATTCGTTCCGCTCTATGTATCTGAATGTCATCAGGGTTAATACGAGATATTAAAGAGATATTGAAGCAAGATATTTACCCAATCCGAGTAAGGGCATTTTACGACGTGTACAGCTCCTCCTTCAGTTGGATGCCTGATCACCCAAGGTAAGCAGGAAATTGGGTTTAAGGGTATAATACGCACCAAGTTCCTCGCGCAAAGGCTTCAGCTCATCGACATACGCCTGGTATTGCGACTTGTTTTCCACCTTCTCCTTAATTCCCTCAAATACGCGGACAGCGGTAGCGTAGTCATTGACCCGTCTGGCGGCACGAACGGCGGCCTCTACGACGGCAGTCGAAGGTACGAGATCGTGCGCAAAGCAGTTGTTGAGCCCCCGCTGAACCTCGAACAGATCCTCGGCGTTTTGGAAAAAGGCGACATATCGCTCCGAGAACGACTCGAAGGTCTCCTGAGCATGGCCAGAGGCGGAGCGAGCGAGCAATGGAGTGGTCCGTGCGCTCCTGGCGACGAGCGAGGGCCGAGCAGCGGTGCGGAGGACGGCGGACAGCATGGAGGCACGCATTATGGTGAGGACGTTGTTGGTCGGGATGAAAATGTGAGGAATAGTTCGGATTGGCCGGAAACACCCGGCAACATCAAAACAACACCAAAGTCAGTCTGTTGGCAGGGTTCACCGAGTCACCTAACTCTTTCACTTATCATCCATCTCCTGGGCGTCTCCAGCCCATGTTGACCTAATTTACGCTTATATTTCCCCCAATTTTTGTCGTCCAAGTTTGCTGTAACGTTCAAGTTTTGTTGTATCATCAAGCTTGTGGAAGAACGTGAATTTCAAGCCTTGGGACCCGCGACCACGATATCACTAGCAACTTCATGACCAGAGTTCCGAGCCGACACAAATTTCACTGTTTGCATCGCCATGCCTTTCTCCTTACGCACCACCAATCGATTAACTTCGCCAACGCGTGTTATTTCGGACATACGTCTGGACCATCGAAGGGGAATTTCATTAATGCGTCCACTAATATCTGGAACTTGGTTACATGCATAGCCCAGTCTGTTTGAACTCTGGCAGCCCTGGTTCCTGGGCAAGTGAGTCGCGAGCGGCTTAATTTTCGTTCTCGAATATCCGTCGTCAAGGTGGGGCTCCGGATTACCCGACGAGCCACAGCCACATTTTCTGGAGGGGTAGATATCCTCACGTTCCTTGATGACCGCCGCAAGCGATGTAGAGCACAATGACGTGCGAACGGCTGATAGCTTGCCTTTGGTGCTCAGAGGCGGGAGCACAGCTTTTTCTCAGGTCCCAAATTGGGTGGCATTGTTCGAATTGACTGCCCGTAACTTCCAGCAACCGTCAAGCTGCATGAAGACACTCTTAATCTATCGCCTCTTTGACTGAACCTGGATGATAGTCCTGGAAATTCACAGCCTACGCATCCTTGTCGCGTTGTTTTATTGCCATAAAGGCATTTCTCTTGCAAGACAGCTATCAATATCTAAGCGGAAAATAAAGGACAGCCTCTAGAAGTCCCCCTTTCTTATGGACTGTATACCTTTTCAAGGGTCGGATCAAATGGGCGCTGGAATTAAATGGAAGCGATTTAATCGACAGCGGGAGATACCTGAAATGACTCCCCAGGTGCTGAGTCCATAGATAACTGATGCGCTTCCGAACCTTCAAACTTCGTTCTCTGCGGAGCTATGGCAGATGGCCGCTGAGCAGTATGAGCACACGCCTAGAGTGCGTGTCCGGCCTTGCCACTGTGGCTGCGGCGGATCTCTTTTTCATGCCTGTCATTACGTCCATGAGTCGTCCATTAAAGGGTGCCCGTGTCGTAGAGGCCACTGTCATTTTTCCTCCGAGGCGTGTTCCTGTGTGCACTGAGATCGGGATTTATCTGCTCTTTTCCACGTTGTGGATGATCCTCGCCTATTGAGGTTTAATCGAATTGGTATTCCGGATACCTTGCTTATTGTAGGTGCGGATTTACTCGGATCAGTAAGCCCACTGAGGTTCCAGGAAAGCGGCAGTCTTCCCATTCACACACAATGATATTATACATCGGCCCATATTGGGTAGTCTCTGCTCGTATTCTTGGTCGAAAAAAAATATTTTCTTTCTTCTCGAGGAAATGACTCGAATTACGGACATATTTTGCAAATGACCCTGTGAAATCGGGAGCTTCGTCTGGCTCTGGAACTCTATATCGAACACGGATGGGGCATCCCAGAGCACACGGGGTGAAAAGACGGTGCAACTTAATAGTGGGGGCTTTTTGGGCCCCTAACCTATGGAATCAGGGTCCACATCGCAACGCAAGTGCTGAAGCGCTCGTCATATCTGCTTTCGGCACCGCCCGGGAATCGGGCTGTTTTTGGAAACTATGTCTCGGGACATTATTGTAACAAATTCCAGAGGGGGGACTATTGTGGGCAAATTTGGGATGAAATTTAGCTATCTACTCCGTAGGTAACGAGAACATGAGTGGCAGTGAGTCACTGCCAGCGGCTGTCCAAAAGTGGGCAACACTGCCACTGCTTTCGGCGTTGTCAGCGTGACTCCGTGAGTACGAAAACTCGGGGAATACTTATAAGAAGCTACAAACTCACCAGAACTCATCCTACAAACCTTCCACTTCAACGAACTCTCGGTGGTCATTGATCAACAGACAACCACCGACGCATCACCAATTTCTACGGCTCTCACCAGTTTCCCACAGCCCAGTATATTATTCTACCATTCCTCGGAGATCACCATGCATCCTGTATTCCGCCCCAAGGAGGAGGTGGATAATGGGGACTTCCATCTCGGCGACATCAGTACGGTGTTCGATGGTTCACTCGAACCACTTCCTGACTTCGGGAACACGCCCGGCCCGTCGCACGCCTCTAACCCCGGACATGGACACCACCGCTCCATATCTTCCGACTCCTCATCCTCGCTAGTTCAACGAACCCATCCCTCGAGAACTCATCCATCATTGGGAAATTATAGAGGAGGACGAAGCCCCAATTCCATGGCTGCCCATCTTCCCCCAGCCAATCGTCGGCCTATTCCATCTCTTGGACTGTCTAGGACCGAGCCTCCCCGCTATTCTTTATCGTCCTCTACACGCAGACGATCCGCAGACTCCGATGATGAGGGTGTCTCATCAGAGGGTCCCGAAAACCCCGGCCCCGACGCAACCGAGCAGGAGAAGATCGAATACAAGCGCAGGATGAACACGCTTGCTGCACGGCGCAGCAGGCGCAGGCGCCTTGCCCAATTTCACAAGCTCGAGGAAGACGTGGTTCGTCTTAACAGGGAAAGAGATATCTGGAAAGAGCGCGCTCTGATGATGGAGCGTATGCTATCAACTCATGGACTTCCTTGTCCCAATTTCGAGAATTAAGAGGCTCTCAGCCAGCCAACGTCGCCGTTTAGGAAATCGTTTCTCGTTCAAGACTCCATCGTTCCCAGCTTTGACTTGCTTTTTGGACTTTGTCTGGTCCTTCAGATACCGTATATTTATTATAGCTCAGTATTAGGTGTGTCCTGATACTTCGCGCGGACTCGGCTCACTTCTGGTGGTAAATTCTTGTTCGTTCTCCGTTGCCTTCCCTTTACTAAATCCAGTTCTGCAGGTATTTCCCGCATTCAACGTTACTCTGTTTCATCGACCGTGGTGAGTCTTGCTTCGCCCTCCCATCTGTCGTCATTATTAACTCCGGTACTACAGATATTTCCTGAATTCGACCTTATCCGTTTCCATATACCAGGGGATCCCCTCTCCAAACTATTTCCTACACATTCCCGGCTGCCACAATATTGTCCCGAAGATTCCAGATGGGTGCTATGCGACCGAATTGTTCTCTCGTCTTGCTTTTTGTAGATATACCATTGCTTTTATTCATGTACATTTTTGTCTGTCTTCATGCATGGCATTTTACCCTTCCCATTCATATTTATGTACCATATATCTCTGAAACCTTGTTCCAACTCTTTTTTGATGGCATATACACGTTTAAAGTAGAAATGTAATTAATCACCTGAAACCTCTACATGTACCAAATTTATGGCTTGAAAGATATTTTAGTTCGGGGCATCATGATCCTGATGGGGGATCGAACATCCTTCCAATGCAATTATCCCCTAAGGGCCTCTGAGAGATAGGAGTTGGATTGAATTTATATCAAACGGAACTGATAGAACAAAGAACCGCTCGAACCTCTGACCAAACGATTTAGGCGCCTGCCTTGAGTATCACGTGTCAACTTACCCTTCCCAAAAGCGAACTCTTTTTGTGCAAAACGTTGCTGTCCGCAGTACATTTTTTAATCAAAGGAGAGGGGTTGCATGCTGGAAACCGAGTACGTTTCGAAATGCAAGTACCCACGATGTGTTGTGATCCCGAGTTGCTCCGTAATAGAGTGCGCGGGATAGAAGTGGAATTGATAACCTTGAAAGGGAAGATAGAAATTTGGAGGACGATCACTGTCGGGATGGCGAGATTTGAGATCTCGTAATAGATCGGAAAGACCACTTGTATCGATAGCTGGGAACCCTGTGTCCCATTGTGACTGCTTAAAAATGGATACGCAGCAGCCTTAGAGCACCTCTGAGCGTCAAACCAAGCGATAGGTCATGGTCAGACCTAACTTAGCGGTTCCGAAATTCATAACACTTGATCTCCCATGTACGCTATAGGTATCTCTCTGCGTTGTTTTGACTTCGAATTCTAAGTCCTCGAAGAGGCGGTGATTTGGTTTCATATACACCCTGATCGTCGTGCCCGCTACCATTCTATTCGCGTTGATCATGACAGTTGTCGGACATGCCAGGTACCAAAGCACTTGGCAAGGGTAATGTTTTGGGGCGGGGATTGGGCCCAATTGCGGCCAGATAACTGTCAATCCGGATCCGTTGCTTTAGGAAATCTATCCTCGCAATTTTCAACCAAACAGTTATTCAAGCAAGAGTGTTTACCTGCTTGCCTTTTCCATCGATCAGCGTTTGGAGACCGCGGTGTATCCAGGCGGTGTCAGGGCGTTTTCAAAGAAAGAACCGTCGAGGCGGAAATGAATAACTCAGCCACTTCATATGATCCCAAAATACCAAATACAAATTTACAAGAACAATGGCGTGAATTTTGAAAGGGTAATCACCAGGATACTTCGAGATCGTCCTAGGAACACAGCCTTGTGCTCCTTATCGTTGTTGTTGCTTTGTATGTTACTGAAGGAAGTCGGAGTCTCTCGCTCAGAGCTTTCCTTGCTGTGCTAGCTATCTCTCCACACAAGCGTATCGGCTGGACAGGACGATATGACGTTATCCCGTCGGATTGCTTAATGGAGAATCGGGGGCGATGTGAGTCACTGCGCCAAACGAGGCGATGCTTTGCCGTAATTCATCACCTACCTAATTTGGAATCCTTAAGACCGGTCGTACCTCGTAAAGACCCACATGCAGTCGCATCCGCACGAAAATTTACAAGTTCGAAGTTTTCATAGAAATGTAGAGCACCTCAATACCGTGGATATATTATTATTATTTCGACACTCGTGCAATTCCCCGAAATCCTCCATTACGGAGAGAGGTTAGGGTTCCATTTTTGTGATTGACAGAAGAATGGGGACTGGAAAATACCCTAAATTTTGCTGTGCGCTGTGGTTTGCATATTCCGGATGTTTGGACTGTCCGCCGCTTCCACCAATTTCGAGAATTTTGTTTGTATAATCACACACACTGGCACAGCGACCTTGTTCAACTTTTCGGATTTTTTTTTTGGCTGAATATACACACTATCAAACACAGGTATCGAGGGCCACTGCGCATGCCAGAAATGCATGCCTCATAGCTGTTGCTAGTATATACTTGGCTTAAGAATTTTGGCACACAATTGAATGGCGTCCACGGACATGCTTGAGTGCGAGCCGCCGAGGATGGCCGGGCACAGCTAAAATCGCCTAAATTTTAATCACAGGATTTCAAGCCCGCCGCTGTGGGGCAGAGGGTTTGCTTGGGATTTGCATTGGGTTTGCACTGCATCGCGTCCGGGATTGGCCGGTTGATGCTCTCGGCATGTGACCTGCGTCTCAAAAAGGCGCATTTTTCCCTATATGGTGGAAGTGGGGCGGGATGATGGGCATTTGTTCGAGATGTGCAAAATTATTAGGATAGAAACAGGTGCAGTCCTGTTTTATAGGAACTCCTCAATTATAGGTGCTTGGGCTCTGATTCGCTGCGTAGTTCACTGCCGTTTTCAAATTTTTGTTCAGTCCCACGCGCCATCTGAAAATATTGCATCCCATTGGAACTTGGTCTTCCTTAAAAGTTCCAAAAACAGAAATTTTTCTAGAGTACCTGTCAACTTGTGTCGACCGGCGATTATAATCTCTATCAGTTGACTATCTGACTCGTCATGACTCACGCCTCGTGTTCAACGCATGTCACATCTATCCAGCCATTTCGACTGATCAAAATCCTAACAGGCAATGTCATTTTCTGACAGATATCATCTCGTAATGGCCCCAAATGGCAAGGAGCTTAGACCCCTGCAGTTTGATGATGACAAAGCAATCATTTGTGGGCGCTAATTGTGTGTCCAGAAAATATAAAGGCCTGTGGCGGAGATATTGTTCACATTCAACCACAACATCTATTAATCCTATCACGTCGCAACAACGGACATGCAAGAACGCTCAATGCTAAATCCAGAGAGTAATTTTATTGAGCACTCAACGGGGCTCTCGAGGACGCGCATCTTTCATCAGCTTCCAGAGTTGAACGGACGACAACCTCTCAATAGACTGCAGCATATAAGTGTAGAATTGGAAGATTCGTTGGCGAAACTTTCCTTAGCGCCCAAGTGCCTGGTGAGTCCCCTTTTCTTACTTCCCTCATCACGTTTGAAACCGTGAATCCGGGTACCATTAGCGGCCCTTCCAGGTTATAAGCGACTCTTGGTCAAGTGAGCAACACCCTACAAAGTTGCCCTTCATTAAACGGGTGCCACCACCTCCGTCTCCACTAAAATCCGAGTATAAAGGCGATCCGGAACAACGCCCAAGGCGGACAAGGAAGAGGATTGCTCCGAAGTTGGAGTTGCTCGGGACCCACCACAAAAGTGGTGGACTCGGAGGAAAACCAACATCTAGGCTCCAGAAACGTGGTATGAACCTCAAGACACTCCCTCTTCCTGTTGTGAGTCCTTGATATCCAACATTTATTTGCTTCCTATGCACAAATCGGTACAATATGATTCGAGTCACGGCTTTCAAGTTACGAACATTCTGGTACTATCTACGCGGTGGCGTTGCAGTGAAATTCTTCATGAATATCGTTGGCGCCCGGGATCCCATCTGTAAATTCACTTATTCATTAATTATCACTGCTGGAAGGGGACAATTCTGCGCGCGCAGAATTGTCCCCTTCCAGCAGTGTATAACGTCAATGTCAATAATGCAGACTAGTGTAAATCTTACTAGACTTTGACTAATCCCACTCCGTTTAGTCGCACCCATCATTTGATGCCTTCTGGCAGCATTTCTCGAGGAGGCGGCGCTTTCTGATTGACTTCAACGGTACTATTTTGGCATTCTTTCGCGTCAATATCGAGTTGAGTCACTGTGATCGGACGGGGAAATATAATTGGAATGTCTTTGTGAACAAGAGGCCGTATATTATTGAGGGGCTTTTATTTCAGTATGACCCTTTAGAGGCAGCCGCTATTCCATTGCGAATACCCATGGCCTTCGAAATAATGATATGGCGGGAGGCTGGATTTAGAGATAAAATTAGAGCGACAAGGTCACGTATACTATTTCACATATAAAATAATTGAACTTAGACATCTTAGTTTTTGGGGGATCTTGCAAGGAAGTGAAGGCATAATATACCTCTTGGAAATGAACTTACCTCTCCGTTGTTCTGGCGGTCACAAAACAATTTCCCCCTTCGTCCCCGTCCCCTACGGCTATCTTGGCCCGACTGCGATCCAGGGAAGACGGGCCTTCAGAGTTCTTAGGTTCCTCAAGGATTCGAGCCTATAAAGCGGCTGCCAATTTCCAAACGATGGCCTCCATCCCCCGAACAATTGAGGGAGGAAAAATAGCATTTTGAGGCCTAATGTATTCTTGTAAGCGGTGTGGCTTCTTCGTTGGAAAAACTTAAGGATCCTGATTGAGAAAATTGAAGATCCGACGAATATTTACTGACGCGACACGGTCGATTACCTAACCTTTATTTGTCTTGTGATCGAGAAAAAGGCTGCCACCTTCCAATTTCGATGTCCTCAAAATGTCTTCTATCTGTTCCTCGTGCTCTACTATCATCTCGATATCTGATCAGCGCTAAATCAATGTCCAGCTCTGCATTTGTTCTTCCCTACGACCACCAGACCACTGGCGACGTCGTTGAGGGCATCGATGCCGCCAAACTCTGGTCGACAACCCCTCAAGGGGAGAAACTGCCTAAAGCCGGAACTACTCGTATTTTTTACAACACACCTCCTTCCAAATTGACGACCGTGTCATCTTTGGGGGATGGATTTTCCAGCAAGACGGCGGAGGAGAGGCGCGAACTCGTCAGAAAGTCGGTTGGGGGTGCTGTCAAGGAGCTGAGGGATCTCGAGGGCGTGAAAGACGTCGCCGTTGACGCATCGGTGGATCCTCATGCTGCTGGTATGTCTGTAGATCATTTTATTTATTTATTTTCTGATTGTTTTTCCAATAGCTGTCGCTGCTCATTTGGCGTTGTACAACTTTACGTTGAAGACGTCGCCCCCTTCTGCATTCAATCCTAGTCTGAAGGAACCCATCCCGGCAAAACTCTCTTTCACGCCACTCCAGGCGTCGAAAGAGTGGGATAGGGGTGTTATTTACGCCGAATCTCAAAATCTCGCTCGCACAGTAAGCTCCGTCCGCTGTTCGCATGGACGAGTACTGAAGTACTCACGGATCTAGCTTATGGAACTTCCGGCCAACATGATGACACCCACGGTAAGTTCAGCAACCATGTGCAGCTGTGGAATAAATTTAGACATGAGACCAGGCTTTCA
This sequence comes from Hebeloma cylindrosporum, assembly GCA_000827355.1. Lineage (NCBI taxonomy): Eukaryota > Fungi > Basidiomycota > Agaricomycetes > Agaricales > Hymenogastraceae > Hebeloma > Hebeloma cylindrosporum. The sequence goes on along the minus strand of KN831792.1, from coordinate 299,512 downwards.
CCGAACGCGTCCAGAAAGAATTCGAAGGTGTTCCCAATGTCGAAATATTCGTTCGTGACGAAGGTACTCGAATTCTTCAACCCATTGCCACGTGTCTAAGTACTTTCTATTTATAGCGTGGGCAGCTGAAAAGAACATGGTATAACACCCGCCTTCGCTCTCTGCTTTTTCGCTAATTGTATTCCAGAATGTTTTCCTTTCCGTCACCCATGGAACATCGGAACCCGCCAAGTTCTTGGAGATGTATGTGAATTCCCCTTTGATTTTTTCCAAGGTTTACATCGCTTTAGTCACTATAAGGGGGCTCCCAACAAGGACGAGCAACCACTGGCATTTGTCGGCAAGGGTATCACCTTTGATTCCGGAGGAATTAGCTTGAAGCCCGGAGCCGTAAATACATGTTTTTCTATTCAATTTCTTCCTCTAACCGTCGGATTCCAGGACATGAAATTGATGAGAGGCGATATGGGCGGTGCCGCCACCGTCGTCTCTGCCGCTTTAGCCATTGCGAAGCTGAGCATTCCGTACGTCCCGACCTGTGTTCCTGGTTCTTCGCTTGACCACGATCAAACTACAGCGTCAACCTCGTCGTCAGCACCCCTTTGACCGAGAACATGCCTGGACCGAGTGCCACCAAGCCCGGAGATATGTAAGTTTCGTCACCTTTTCTTCAGCTCGGTGATTTACGTATTCACAGCATCTACGCCATGAACGGCAAGTCCGTCGAAGTCGATAACACGGACGCTGAAGGTCGCTTGGTGTTGTCTGATGCTATCTACTACACGGCGACAGAATACAAGCCTCATACGCTTATCGACGTTGCTACGCTTACTGGGTGGGTTTCGGGTCCTTTTACCGTTCAAGGCATTCACTGAAAGTACTGCAGTGCGATGATGATTGCTCTCGGAGAGGTGTACTCTGGTGTCTTCTCCGTACGTTCTTTTCTCGTCCCTTTGAGAGTTAACTTGATGTTTAATGAATGGAACAGACCTCCGACGAACTCTGGGAACGTCTCCACGCCGCCGGTGAAATCGAGCACGACCGCTTCTGGCGCATGCCCCTTGACGATGAATTCGGGCCTCTGATTCATTCCTCCAACGCCGACTTGCAGAATGTACGCCCTTTCTCCTCGTTTATACTTGAAAAATATTGACTCCGATTTTCATCCAGACTGGAGGCCGCGCTGGAGGAAGTTGCACAGCCGCCTTGTTCTTGAAGCCGTTCGCTGAAGGTAGCGAGGCGAAGAACGGCCAGATGCCTGCGATGAAGTGGGCACATTTGGATATTGCCGGTAGCATGGAGGTTCGTGCATTTCGCTTCGTCGTTCGTCCTTCCTTTGCTCACTCAGATGCACAGGCCACGAGGCCCAACCCGTACCAGGAGAAGGGCATGACTGGACGGCCTGTTCGGTATGTTCCCGTTGAATACTGTTCTATGGATGAATCCTTACGTCGTCCCTTTAGTGCTTTGGTGGAATACGTCCGCCAGCTTGCCAACGGCGCTTGAAAAGCCCGGCGTTAGGATTTCCAGAAGCGTGGTATCAAGAGAAACATATATAGAAGGATATTGAATGAACATCGCCATTGAAGGACTTTTTCCAGATGGTTTCAAGTTCCACTCCGCTTAAGCTTTCTTGTCGGAATAAAACATCTTCGCGTTATCGTTATTCATACACATAGAACCCAGGTGTCCACTAATCACTAACTAAAACTTGCTAACAGGCCCCTTCATATATGAGAAAGGAGGACATAAAAATGAAAGCATAAGCATCAAATGGCTTCAACACAGAGGTTTGCAACAATCCACAACTTGAGCTTGAAATCAATCACCCAATCGCGAACCCGAGCTGTTCGACGAGGCTATTCCACGACGAATCCAACACGATCGGTGAATTTCCCGCTCCGAATCCACCACCACCACCACCACCGCCTGCACTTCCTATACCCCATCCACCGTACGAACTCTGGTGGGAATACGCGAACCCGCTGGGTAGAGGTGGCATCCCCCCTAGACTCGACGTTGTCGTGCTCGTGGTCGCTGTCGCCGTCGCTGTCGTAAACCCACCAGTTGTATGATGGAACCCACTCGGAGTCGGAAGATGATGGAACCCCGCCCCAGCGCCTCCAACGGCACTACCCGTCCCCCGTCTGACTGGGTGATCTGTATTCCCCCCCACTCCCGCCCGCTCCTGCGCCTCCACCGGCACCTGAACCGCCGACGGACAAAAAGTCCAACGAGTCAGGTTGCACGGACGACTGAAAATACTGCATCTGTGGCGGAGGTTCGATTCTTGGATTCGGTCCACTGGAGTGTCGGTGGAATGAGGCCCGGTGTCGGTGGGGTGCTGGTAGGTATTCGCGATCGGGTGTTTCGCGGTGCGTCGTCGTCGTCATTGTCGGAGTCGTTTGTGCTGGTGGTGGTGGTGGTGGAGGAGGCGGCGAGGTACGCGACGACGACGACCTATGTGGAGGCAAGGCAAGCGGGGTCGTCTGAGCATCCAAGTCCATCGCATGTTCGCTTGGGTAATCGTAGAACGACATCGCACGAGCGATCGAGGGCGGGGCAGATGACCTCGAACCGGAAGCAGAACCCATAGTCGACGACGTAGAAGTGTAATGGGAGCTATTATTATTGCTCCGAACACTAAAATCTCTAACATCCTGCGCTAGCGTTGGATGCATCTCCTCGCTCAGCACCAAGTGGAATGGCGCTGCCGGCGGTGGCGGTGGTGGGTGTCCATCGGTGATATCAGAAATGGTGACGGACGTTGCACGAGATCGGGGGTCTAGCGCGCCACCACCTGCAGACGTGGACATTGACGGATTGCTGCTGCTGGTGTATCCCGCTTCGTTCACGAGCAGGTGGGTTTTACCATTCAGACGATCGAGTTCCGTTAGGGTTATGGTTGGGTTTTCATCGTGATGGTGAGAATGATGGAAGCGGTGGTGTGGAAGTCCAAGGACTTCGTGTGCTTTGCGCCGTAGGTTCTGCACGGAAGACTTAAAACAATAACCCATTTTATCAATCGTCTGAATCCATGAGCGGTGAATAAACCTACGAGGAGCTTCGCCGTCGACCGACATGAAGATGCCGAGGAGTCGAACAGCGAAGTAATATTATCCAACTCCTCCGTAGCCGACGCTGTCAGATGGGTAGTTGGGGCGCGTGTTACGAGCAAACACATTACAACCTAACCACAAAATAAAAATTCAACTTCACAGCTCACGTTTCTTCGACCCTATTCAAGCACGTACCGCGGCGGAAAGGCCATGAGACCATGCCAAATTGACTCTAGCGAGGAACTTTGGGATGACAATCCAAGTCATCGCAAGCCCATGTATCAAGCGCCATGCAGACCGATATATCGCCACGACCGATGGCAAATAACGATGCCGATGAAGGTCGGCGGGCATTTCTTGCAATGCCTGTGCGAAGTACCCTCTGTGCAGATTAAGCAAGGCTACATACGGAAGAGAGAAATTTCGAAATTAGTTAATCGAAAAAATTGTATAACACAGATGATATGTACCTATCTCTTTCGCGGACAGGACGAGCCAGCGATACATGGACACTTCCGGGGGAGGAGGCGAGGGTTCTTCGTCCTCCATTGGCATCCTCCATGGAAGAGGTACGTCAAAATCGCGAATTTTCCTATCGAGATCGAGGATGTCGGAGTATTTCGGTAGCCTCGCTCCTGTCAGTGCCGTGTCCATCACGTCGTGTAGAAGAATGGTGTAGTGTATATTCCAGGTATGAACTTGAGATAGAAATAATTAATACTGAAATTCTAATAATCACAAGCGAGGTATGTATGAAACGCACAATTTGAGGCCAGATCTCCATCACGTCGGTCAAGGTTTCGTGGGGGCGGGCAATCAATGTGGGTTCTAGAGATAGTGGATGGTCGCCCAAGATGGAAACTCTGCAAAGCAAAAACAAGGTAAACAATTAGGACAAAATCTGATCGAAAAAGGGACCCGTACCATCCAAGTATCCGCCAAGAACAACCTCCAAAAGAGGTCACACCGTCGCTGGACTATCTCCTCCTGTAATTTCCACCTGGAGCTGTTTAGATCTAAATTCAAAGTTATCTCCTAGCTCTTGAATCATTCCGTCGATATCCACTTACGCAAACCCATCTATCGATGCAATACCGATCAGGGGTCACATTGTAGTATAGATAAAACAGGAATACATACACCCAAACCCAGCCGCATTGCATGCCCAATATCTATCCATGCGGCCTCTGGCCCGCCGTCATCGGGATCGCCGAGTTCCAGGTATTGCGCCATATGAATCTATGTGGACAATTCAACAATCCGTTATTCGATTTAATTAGATATATATCATTTATTCCGAAGGGTGACCCAAGGCGGGCTGATCCCTCCATTGACAGAAATAGAAGACGATGGATAAATGATAAGGAAGTAACTGCTTACGAGTGTTTGAACCGCAGCGACTGTAGTCTCTTGCACAGGTTGTGTAAAGTTGAGGGCCGTTCGGGATAGCTTGTAATATTCGCGTGCTTCATTAGGATAGGGTTGTTGGTTGGGATTAAAGAGAGTGGCTATGGCGAAGATGATGAATAGTAATGATAGACTGTGGTGATGCTCAAAGGCCCCGAAATTTCTGGAAATGCCGTTTGGGTCTCTATCCAAAGAAGGGATAATCAGCGACCTACTTGGCTCGGTAAACGACTGCCAGTGTCTCATCAAGGAGTTCCTTTTTCGGGATCGGCGAGTATCTGGATAATGGTGGTTTGAAATAATATACACCCGGAAAGGCAGCAGATACTCACAGAAATTTCCCGTATTCGAGATAGACTTCGCACAGATGCTGTGCCTCAGCCTGGGAGGGGAGGAGGTTGAGGACTTGTTTAACAAGCGCCTCATCATGGACCCCAGGGTCTGGAAAGGAAGCCTCCAGCATCCTTTTGGATATTCGGGGAAGGGATGAGGGGCTCTTCTTTGTTCCGTTTGTGGCCTAACGGGGTGGGTTCGATGGGTATTTGTGGTAAGCGGAATAGAGGCTTACTTGTACGAGGAGATCTGAACGGGCAGTCCTCCCAAGGAAGCCAGATTCGCCACGTCGAGCGATGATAAGTGTACCTATCGCAGTTCAGGGGCGTCTGGGAGGCCGCAGAAGAGCGAGAAACGAATTACACACCAAATGCATCTATCACATTCTGCTCATCATCTTGCTTTACCTCGGTCGGGTTGGGAGGATGCGTTGTTGGGCTTATTCGTGATGCTGATGGCGACTTGCTTGACGAAGATGTACTTGGTCCAGATGAAGATCCATGCTGGGCGGTAGTGTTGATCCTGAGGACGTCCATTGAGAGAAGTGGATGTGGCTGGTCAGAGACCGCCTGTTGTAGGGTCCGCAGAGCGTTCTCCAGTTCACGATTTCGGGCAGATATGTGATCGATACGCTCATGCAGCTGTTCTGTATTGGCTAGTATCAGGCGATTACCCCTGCCGGGCGCTAGAACACCTGAGTAGATAATAATCAGTTGTCAGTAAAGGATCAAAGGCCAGTTTACCAGTACTGACCATCTGGGCATATAGACCCGCAACCCCGCGACACACATTTTTCACAAGGCACCTGGAATGTACAAGTCAGTCGAAGCTCGGTGATTCGAAAACAGCGTCGATCGCGATCACATCGCTGGCGCTCAGAGGGCGTTTACATTTCTGTCACAGCGAAGTTTGAGGCGCCTGCATTCCGCACAGGATGTAGGACTGCAGGTTAATTAGTACCTGAAGAATAAAATCGTAACGATATATGACGTACACGCGCCCTGGCTTTTTTTTCTGCTTTGGTTCCTTTTCTTTTCCGCCAGAACCCATACTCAGTGTGTTGTAATTTTCGACGTATAAGGGTCGTCAGGTTGGCAACATTTAGGAGATGGTGGTTGCTGGTTAACCATACACTGGACTCAGGACCGGCGCAAATTGAATGGAGGTAGCATTGACGGGAGTGCATCATGCCCGACATTTTCTGCCGCTGGCAGCCAGTCAACCGGTCACTGATGGTCAAAATCATCGCCGGCTCGTGTAATTGTTCCCGGCGTGGCGATGTTCCAAGATAAGATAACGCGTGCTTATGGCTTTGCAATGTGCGATCGTCGCTCGACTTTACGCTGTCAGTCAAACCGTTAATTCTTCAAGGAAGAGATTGTCACTGATAACTTACTGAGCCCTATCGAGGTCGAGATCAACTGTCGAGAACTACTTCGGGAAATCTCAGGCATCTGAAGTCTTTGTCTGTTCCTCGGTTGCACACTGGCAGCTCAACCATGACCAGCATGGGACATCGTTGTGGTCCACGTCGAACCTGCTGATCCGCTCGCTCTCGAAAATCGATTGACCTCTGATCTAATTCTGGTTTCTATTTCTGTTTAGTCTGTCAACATCAATCATCAGCGAGCCACCTCATTCCTCGTTTGTCGACGTTCAACTGTGCGACCTCGACTACCTGAGGCCCTCAAAACATGCCCTTTCCATTGATAAAAGCGTCCTCCCCAAGATGGATATGTCATTTCATCATTTGTGACGTCGGCCTCGGTCGGAAACCATTCACTTTCTGGTGGGAACTGGGGAAGCGAACAAGGATGCCACATTTTCGATATCCGGGACAGAAAAGGGTGGCTTTACGTACTTATGAAAGTCATCCCTTATAAACTCCTTGGAAAGGCCCCAACTTTGCTCCCCTATGCCCCCCCGCACTCCCAACGCAAAAACACTCGCCAACGACCATGCGTGAAAAGACCTTGACGCTTGATTCAACGGTTTCGCAAGACCAATATCCAGGTTTTCCCAAGGCGCTTTCTCCCGGTGCAAGCACGTCAGACGAGTCTGAAGACCCGCCTCGACCATTGGAACCAACCGTCCCACCTAACCATGATCACCGCACCCTCGTTCTATGCTTTGACGGAACTGGTATGTGAATATTCCCCCAATCATTGTGGCATTGTTGCTGAAGGACGTACACGCAGGGGATCAATTTGATGAAGATGTTCGTTCGAACCCTCATTTGCTCTCATTCAGACAGCTGACGACCGCCTTAGAATTCCAATATAGTGAACTTTTTCTCGATGTTGAAGAAAGATGACCCGAAGCAGCAGCTCGTTTACTACCAGGTAGATCGTCTCATTCAAGTTCGAGATTTACCCAGGGGACTAATGCCTTTCATTTTCAAGGCCGGAATCGGGACGTATACCATTCCACAAATTGCAAAACCGATGATGGCGAAGATACACAAAATTATGGATACCATGGTCGGGAAGAACCTGAACGCACACGTTATGGGCGAGTCTACGAATTCTTCTCTCATTTGACATGGAACTAACCAGGCCGCCCATTTCAGGCGGATACGAATTTCTCATGCAAAACTGTAGGTTCTTGTTCTACCGTTCTAAAAAGGAAAATGCTTAGACTGGAAAACAGATGAGGAGGGAGACAAGATATTCCTCTTCGGTGAGGTCTTTTTCGCTCTTCGCAGCATCTATGTAAAGTCGTTAACCAACCTTGTAGGTTTCTCTCGTGGTGCTTGTGAATGCTTCGCCTCGCTTTAAATTCGCAGACCAATTAATGGCTTTGTTTTCCCTTCCCCGTAGACACAGCCCGAGCGCTTGCAGGAATGTACGTTTCCTCTGTTTATTGCGCCTTGGCATTCCCATGACCATTTTTCTCTTAGGCTCCACAAGGTGCTCATGTCCTTTACCTTTCACGAGTTCTCGGCAGTCTAATTTACTTATCTACTTCTCAATCCAGGTCGGACTACTCCCAAAGGACAATCACCAGCAGGTCCCTTTCGCCTATAAAATGTACTCTCGTGAGGATGAAACAGGTTGGCGCCAGAGCGGGGCGTTCAAGAAGGCCTTTTCGATCGAAGTGGACATCGAGCTAGTGGGTGTCTGGTAAGCCCATAGGACATCCAACTGCCCCTTACTCCTCGTTTACCATAATTCTTTATCCAAGGGATACGGTCGGATCTGTCGGTGTCATCCCAAAGAGGCTTCCCTTTACGACCTTCAACACGCACGTCAAGCATTTCCGACATGCCCTAGCGCTTGACGAGCATCGGGTGGGATTCAAGCCGGAATTTTTTCAATAGGCCTACGCACGAAGAGATGGAGCTAGGTTTGAAATGGGGCGAAGTACGAACTGCACGTCAGAAGGCTCATCGGCGAAAGACTTTACGCGAGCTCGAAAGGCAATACAGGAGCGGTGGGCAGCATTATACGGATGTCGAAGAAGTATGGTTCGCTGGCTGTCATTGCGGTACGCATCATGATCATCTCTTAGAACCACGTGTGGCGTGTATCGCATTATTCATTATCTTTTCATGCAGACGTCGGTGGGGGCGCAGTCAAGAACGAGATCCGCAACAACCTCGCACGCATCCCGCTCCGATGGATGATCCGCGAATGCTTCAAGCTCAAGACTGGTATTCTATTCCAACGCAATGCGTTTAAAATCGTCGGCCTTGACCATTCAAACCTCTGGCCCAAAGTGAAGCCCCGTCCGGCACCCGTGACAAGGTTCTCTGGCGAGCCACCACCTCCGACGCGGCCATGGCTTACCATGGGCGTTAACGATGGCCATGACGTCCCAGATGATTTCGTGAACGAGGAAGAGGAAGATCTCGCGGATGCGTTGAGTGATAAGAACGATATGCTGAATATCGCAAAATCATGGTGGATATTGGAATATGTTCCGCAGCAAATTAGGTTCCAGAAGGACGATGATTCCTGGGTTAGGAAACTTTCGTGAGTTTATTTCTAGGCTTTGAGCGGATGAGGCTGAGATGTTTACAGCATTAACCGAGGTCGAGGGCGTGTGGTGCCAAAACAGCGGTTGGAAGGCGTCAGGATTCATCGCACGGTTCAGCTGCGCATGGATCTTTATCGCGATGGCGGGAAGCCATATAAGCCCCAGGCGAAGTTGGTCCCCCACATCAAACCAACCTGGATCGATTAAGGAGGTGGAAATACTCATTTGGGAGCGTGTTCTCCATACCGCCATTAATTCTATTCCTTGCTCTCCTGTTCCCATTTTAGTCATTTCCTACGCTAAAGAAGAGAATGTCGATCCATTACATGACAACGATACTAACTGCAGCAACCTTTGTCCTTACAACATAGCCTAATGGATGTCTGAAAGAGCCGTAAGCAGTTCGCTCTTTAATTTTGAGGTAGGTTCGGTTTCTTCGTCGGGACGGTCAACCGGCTCTCCGCCCTCGTTTCTGGCAAACACTCTATCTCGCTCTGCCTTGGTCATCTCTTGATCATTGATAATGTCTCTCAATGCCCCCCAGACCTCGTCGCGCTGTCCCGCCAATTCCCGGAGACCCTCCCAGTCGGCACGAGAGCGCTCGAGCCATGATTGATATCGTTCTGGATGTAGTGCGTTCTCCTCTATGGCAATTTTCGATTGCAACTGGAAATTAGCCAAGTCAAAATTCAGGAAGATGGAAACTAAATCTCGATGCCCAACGCGCCTTTGCTTCAAATTCTGAGCGGAGGTCTAGAAACCTCCGTGTCATAACTTTCGTGACTTCAATCCGTGCAGGATTAGCAGCGATTGGAATATACGTGTGGCTGCCCAGGTGATAATGATGATCGATGTCTTCGAGGTGGCTTGGTTGTGGCGGGAGAGGACAGCGTCTGGATTGGATGACAACCTGGGCAATGATATACGCAAACCAGTGTCGTTGAGAATGGAAAAGGTTATAATATTCTTCCTGCTCATGGACGAGCTGACTGAGTAGAGCAAAATGGCTGAGCGGGAGGGCGTCCTGGCTGATGTCCCACGATTCTAGTTCGATGTCCTTGAAGGGGGACAATTTTCCAGGTAATTTGTAGACTCTGACAAAGTCATAAGCTGCTCCGACCACTGGTTTTCCGAGGTCGCTGACCGTTGGGAAACACCATTTCCTCAGCTCATGAGGCGTTTCCCATGGCTTATGAGGCTTTGGTCTCTGGCCTACAGCCCAAGCCAGCGTACTGGAAGCTTCTCGTTGGTGCCTAGTGGTAATTGGATGTCCATCGGAATCCTTGTTCTCCCGGGCACGTTCGACGCGCAGATAGAGGAATCCGTGGGATGGGGTATAAACTTTGGCGAGAACATATTCATGCAACGATCCATTCCGGGCTTTCATTCGTTTGATCTCTGTGATGATTGAGTTGCGTGAATTGGGATCCGAGATATACCTCAATGTGACCAAAGAGCCCCAGCCACTAATCAAGCGCGGTGTACCATCTAGTGAAGGGATCCCTAAATCAGTCAGAGTGATCTTGTCGCTCGGTTGTAAAGGGGATCCAATGCGCTGAACCGAGGACGATAGAGTAGAGGCCATCTGCTTCGTGACGGTAATCCTATGTCCTTGGGATCAACTAGAACTTGGAGATAATCCAATAACCTGCACTGGAGATTGGCGGCGGCTAAGTTAGATGAAAGCAAAAATCGAACAGAAAGATTGCCAAGTGACGCGGCCCGCCCAGCCGCAGTCGCTCCGCGGGCCGCAGCTCGTCACACGCGTCACTGTCACTGTGAGTCGGACAAACCCGGTTATCGCTCTTTCCATCTTACCTCTTCCAAGATTTTCCTGCTATGTACGCCTGGTTTTGATTGTATTGGACAACTCTCCAGGATTCACTCTATCTCCTTAGCTTTCTCGTCATCCTTCCTGGTTCAATCAAAAGGTCGATAAAGTTCGCGATCCATGATCATCCACTGTGAATCCTGATCCAAGGCGGCTGCATTTTTGACTATCTTTCTCTGGGAAATGATCCTTCATATGGGTGAAGCTACAACCTGATATACTCCTGAGTTCATCGTGATTCCCACCATTTTCGAGCTTCAAGGATCCTTCTCAGTTAATTCCTATTTCTATTGTTGCACACACATGGATCTCTGGCAACCGTCTGGAACATATTTCGGCTCCTTGAGCTGTCCGATCTCGTCATTGGTTCCATCCTTCATGAAGCCCTGCATTAATACCACAAGATATACATCATCCGTATCTGTGTCCCTGCAATAACGAGTTATTATGGTTCTCCAAAGCCGGTGGAATTCCAATGACTGCCAGTGTTTATTATCAAACCAAGGTCCATGGCCTGTTCTAGCGGTGTGAAAACCTCGTGCATTAGACCGTTGTCGTGTCAGGGAATCGCTACAGAACCTGGGGTTCTTTCTGAGGAAAAGTCGGCATTCTTTTGATTCGATACGTGCTAAATGATAGCTGGAAAATCGTATGATCACCCTGCTCCTCGACCTCCTTTTCGCGCAGATAAACTTGGCAGGACTATATTGTTGTATTTTTAGAACTGTCTCCTTGATCAATGAGTTCGTGGTCGATTGTTCGAGGTTCTGTACTTTGCGGATCTCTTCCACCTGCCGATCGCAGGAGGAGCACTAGTGCATCACGAAAATTATTATGACCCTCGCGGCTATAAATTCGGCCACAGCGACTGGGAAACGTCGACTTAGCTGTGGCCCCATTTCAAGGCAGGCTGAGTTAAGATATGTTCTCCAAGTCAGTTCGAGCTGCTTTCATCGGTCTCACTGCTCTCGCGATCTCCATTTCGGCAACTCAGTCACTCTCCGTCAAACTCACGGGTATTGTATATTCGAAACTTCTTGCATATGATCTGTGTGCTCATTACTTCTCCAGGTCCAGATGCCATAGATTCTGTCGAACACCTGAAAATTGTTGCTACCGTCACCAATACTGGGGACGAAACCCTGAAGGTTCTCAATGATCCTCACGGAACCTTGAACAAGCTTTCAACTGACACGTTTGTCATCGCTAATGCGAAGGGTGCTCAACCTTCATTCATGGGCATCAAGCTGAAGTACGTTCCAAAGACTGCGGCCGATCTAGAGGTCTACACGATTCTCGCCCCTGGCGAATCTGTGGCAGTCGAGCACGACCGTAGGTGTCATCCCCCATTATCTGACCTGGTTTCTTACTCGCGTCATTTCCTATCTGCATAGTCGCTTATACATACAACTTTACCGCCTCAGGCGCAGCGAAGTACGAAATTCGCGCGAGGAATCTCTTTCATATCGTCAACGCTGACTCCACCATATCGACTCTCCGCGCCGACGCTGATTCACATTCCGCAAATATTTCTGGGAAGCTGGCAGCAGCACGTCCTGCTCTTGTGAAACGCGCCACATATAGTGGCTGCACTTCCTTCCAGGAACGCTTGATTGTTTCTGCTGCTTTGGCTGCTCAGAAATACACATATAGTGCATTGAACTATGCCAGTGCTCACGCTTCGGCAACGCCTCGCTACACAACTTGGTTTGGGGCGTACAAGGTGGATCGATACAAGACGGTTCTTTCTCATTACACAAATATCAACAGTCACGACTTCCTATCCTATGAGTTCGATTGTACTTGTACAGAGGTTGATACGTACGCGTATGTCTACCCCGACCAGTAAGCTATATATCTTTGGGTTCGGTCATAACTCTAATCTAATTGGTGTCCTCTTACTCAGGTTTGGAGTCATTTATTTATGTCGCGCATTCTGGAACGCGCCAATGACGGGAACAGACTCCAAGGCGAGCCTTTTCGTCTCACTCAAGGTTGAAAAAGGCTTAGTCGTTTCATATATACAGGCAGGAACCCTTGTCCATGAGTCATCTCACTTTACCCAAAACGGAGGGGCCCAAGATCACGAATATGGTCAGCTTGCTTGCGAGTTGCTTTCGAGGATCAATCCTACGGAGGCAGTGGACAATGCGAGCTCTCATGAGTATTTTGCGGAAAATAACCCGGCTCTTGCTTAGTGTTATTACACAAATCGGTATATCACGGTCCACCGTTCGATTAAATCTCGAATTTACGCCTCTTTCCGTTGTGGTGAATCCATACTTAGTGAAAAGGAGCTGGTGAGCTTTCGCGTGATCGAAATAATGGCATTTGTCAACAAAATATTATTGTTCCATTCAAACATTTATCTTGTCCTTATAATAACGCTAAATCAGCCTGAATGTACGAGTTCTTCTTCGGGATCCTACATTGCGAATTAATACAATGAACCATTTCTTAAGTAGATAAAGGAAGGCAGTCAATATTCAGGGCTAATTCGGCGCTTAGCGCTTATCGCCCATGATAGTAACGCACAAGCGTGATGGTAGTAAGTGTCATCGTCTTGGGTGCAGTGATGATTCCCTCAAAAGACCCGATGGTATCCAACCCCGTCTATGGGACAAAAAATGAAACGTTCAAGTGAAGGTAGCACCTTTCTTTGTCCTCGCCCATATCAGTTGCAAAATACTCCTTCTCGTGATCTTGTCCTTGTAGCCGCCATCGAATCACCCTCCAAAGCATGGCGGTCAATGATAGAGTCACCCAGCCGTGTCTCACAGGCGTCTTTGAGGTGCGCCGATTTTCGGATGGTCGAGGCCGACCAGCACAACGGGTTAAGTTGTAACTCCGTCATTCCATCCCGATCTCCGCACGGGCCGCGGTTGTTAAGTAACCACGACATGCGTGGTTCGTTCGTACGACTCTAAAGACTCTGAAACGTATAGCCCGACTCTCCGTCGCTTATCATAGAAGACTACGGCGTTTTAATGCGGGGAAGAAGGGGGCGAATGACGGGATGAGCATACAAAAACCCAATTTTTCTGAACCCGGCTTCACTTTGCAACATGTTTCCCTTGCGACTCAACCTGGCCAGGCTTTGCACCTTGTTCGCTATCGTGCGGCTAGTAGGTGCTTGGAGCACATTTACTGTCCCACATTCTCCAGGGAATGATGATACGCCAGCACTCCTCGCCGCGCTTCCAGGTTTCGCGACCAATTCAACCATCCTGTTCCAGGAAGGCATTACATATAATATCTTCACTCCTATAAAGTTCCCTGTCCTCAATAACGTGGATATTCGCATTGAAGGGAACCTGACTTATCCGGCAGATATTCCAACTATCCAAGGTCTGCATCCGAGTTCCTAGTCGTCAGTCCTGATATTCATTTTCTATATTTAGCTATTGTCGGCGACTCAGTGAGTTGTTCATTATATTTACTATTTCCCCATCTCTAAAAGCAGTTTCTAGTCCTTCTCAGGTTATTGGTAATATTTCAGCGATACTTGTTGAAGGAAGCGTCTTCCTGATCAGGTGTACAGGTTCGCATTTAGTGGTGGAAACAACGTCACTTTGCGAGGGTCGCAAAATCCGAAATGGGGATGGGTTGACGGCCACGGACAAGCTTGGTGGGATGCGCAGCAGCAGGTAAATCGCCCTCATGGCTGGGCATTTAGCAAGATCAATACTGGCGTGATTCGGGATATGAAACTCTGGAAGGTTTGTCTCTCTATCAACTTTCCGTCCAAGTTTGAAATGATAGCAATAATACTATCAGCCGATTGCTTGGAGTTTCTCAACCAGCGGCTCGAACAATATTCATGCATTCAACAACAAAATCGTCGCGGTGTCTGATACGAAGGTAATCCTTGTTCTCAATCTAGGCAACGCACTTTGACTTACAATGATACATTTAGTCCTTCCCGTTCAATACGTAAGTTTTACATTCAATCTGGAGATCGCATAATTCTGACGATATACGTCACTAGCGATGGTGAGTTCTGATATCCAGAACAATAGACCGGCACTGAGGGTAGGTGGCCTTGCGAGGGTATATAATCGCTCAGGTCATGATCACAACCCAGCTTTTGTGCGTGTCCCTCACAGTGGCTCGTATGTTTTCCGCCGAATCAACAAAGCGATTCGCAACGTTACTCGTAGGACATCTATTATAAATGAAAGGCAAGGTCTAATTCCAACTTTACACCCCAGTTGCCTTGACCGAAAAGCAAGGTTTCTCTGCCGGTGGCACAAACTTGTTATTCGAAAACAACTTCATTCAAAACGGAGACGATTGTCTGACTGTTGGTAACAACGCCCAAAATATACAATTCAGGTTCGTTCTTTGGGTCCTTATTATATTCACCACGTTTCATAGAGTTTGCGTGCAGAAATAGCTACTGTGAGGGTGGCCACGGGCTATCTATCGGGTCTCTTGGAAAGGGGGGCGCTGTAGCCAATGTTCAAAATGTTCTGTGAGTGTCCAAAGCTTTCCTTTCTGATCTGTAGAAACAAACCTTTTCCTTAAGGATTGAAAACGTGACAATGGTACTTACTTCGTTAACGCCACCTATCGTACAATGATCTGACCTTTCATTAGAAAGATTCACTGTATGGTGCAAGGTTCAAAAGTTGGACGGGAGGTAGTGGACTGGCACGGAAGTAGGTGCTAATTCTTTCTTTTCGCTCATTTCTAAATTCTTTGTACAGTGTAACTTGGAGGAACATACATTTTTCAGGCGTTCCATTTCCTGTGAGTCGTTCCAGCCTTGCTCGGCATCTTTCCTGACGAACGACGCTCATAGATATACGTTACCCAAAAGTGGGTGCTCCTGCTCAATTTCAGCTGAAGAGATCCCCTGACAATGTTGTTGCGATTCAGCTACTGGGATCAAACTGTCCGTCCCGTCTCGTTATTTTCCTCTGCTCTATTGACTTCGGTTAA
This sequence comes from Hebeloma cylindrosporum, assembly GCA_000827355.1. Classification (NCBI taxonomy): domain Eukaryota; kingdom Fungi; phylum Basidiomycota; class Agaricomycetes; order Agaricales; family Hymenogastraceae; genus Hebeloma; species Hebeloma cylindrosporum. Next base: position 283,960 of record KN831792.1, on the reverse strand, counting down.
CTCATTTAGACTGGTCCTCGACCGAACCCCTCCAATCTCAGTAATACCCACATCCAGGATTTCGTTTTCCAGGACTTCACCGGGATTGTGAAGGAGTAAGTACTATTACTTTCTGCTTCTCAACCCACACAAGCACTTCAATCTGATCCTTATCTATAGCGTCCCATACGTTGAAGGATCATGTATCAGCGATCCTTGTTGGTAAGTAATTAATTGCTTGTCCCGATTTTTCTTTTATCGCCGATCTCCATCAAGGTATGCCGTCCCTGGTGCCACTGGGAAAGAAGTCGCTATACTGGACCTCTACCCTGATACCGGTAAGTTCAGCTCGTTCTGTCGACTGCTTATTGTTTTGTCTTGACTGATCGCCGTGATTTTTGCGCCAGCCGTTAACGTGGTGGCGAAACGCATAATCGCGACTACTGAAACACATTCTGCGGTAGCCGTAATGTGCAACTCGACAGCGGTAAGCGAAGCCTATGTAATGCATCCCATGATAGAGTCTTACCTAAATTTTCAGATAAGCACAGATGTAGGCTTCAAATGCTGGGACGGTGCCTTCGTGCGCACAAAAGCTGGGTTGTGATCATGACCTGAGCGATTATATACCCTCGCAAGGCCACCTACCCTCAGTGCCGGTCTATTGTTCTGGATATCAGACCTTGCCTTTCATTTATAATAGATGTCCTACGAGTAACGTTGCGAATCGCTTTGTTGATTCGGCGGAAAACATACGAGCCACTGTGAGGGACAACTCTCGCTAAGGGAATGTACGTATACCTAGCTCAATACGACATGCTTCGACTGCCTATACTATCTTCTGTTGACCACGAGTAGCACGCCGTCCCATCTTCCTCCTATCTTGTGGCTGAACTTGGTCCACCCCGTTGTCAGCGGATCGGAGCCTTCGCGCGAACCGCGAAACGACGTTTGGTTGCCCGAAATCTGCGTCAGAAGTTTTTGAGAGCATATCAGCCGTCAATGTTCGCGTAACTTTCTTGTGGAAGTAAATCCTGTCTGTTTAGAAAAAGCGGCACATTCTGTGGCCTTGCTATGCCCGCTCTCCTCTCCCTTTTCCTTTTTCCCTCGACCTTAACCCAGCGGAAATGTCAAAGTAAAGATCTCAAAACCAACTCCTCTAGGTGCCGTCTTGGGTCGTCATGTCCGTAGAAAATATGGGGTTCAATCATCCTCCGTTTTCCTTTGAGATCTCAATTACTCGGGACTTCCGCTGTCCAAGGAAAGTCCCCCCTCCTTTCGGATGCTATCAAACGAGTTAGATCGTCCTAAAGTTGGAAATTATGTTATTCTGGTGACACCCCACTGTTACGAAAGGAGCTTTCAGAAGCTCTATCTCGTAACGTGCAATTGATATTAAAATGTCTGGCTTCCCGTCCTGCATCGAATATCGATGGCGGTGAATATTCCCAAGTCCTTTGGCGCACTTCTACTCGGTGGACTTAATGCATCTCTGTGAGTGACGATATTTACCTGGGTATGTAATGACACGAGGACTCTTCCTGCAGGCTCTCCGGATTCGTCTTTGTCCAAATTGTCATCTACTTCAAGTTATATCCCAAGGACCCGCGCCAGATAAAATCACTCGTACGCCTATAATTTCCTGAAGTTAATCTCACGTTGACGACAAGCAAGCAGGTTCTTGCTATATGGTGCGAACATCGAGTATTTCGCAATGAATACACCGACATTATATTGATTCTCTAGGTTCCTCGATGTCTCCCATACCGCCTTCATTTGGTCTGCTCTCTGGAGTTACTTCATAAACGACTATGGAGATGTAGAGGTAATAGATGATATCCAATGGTACGACGCATCTTTTGTCGAGGCTTGTCAAACATTCCTGAACGTTAATGCAGGAGCCTCGCAGTACGTCCGCGACTAAAAGCTTTGCAGAACTGATTCAATTCATCGCAAAGATGACCATACTAGTAACTGCCATGCTAACATTTCTTGTTCATTTGCGAGTCACTATATTCGTGTTATCGATCCTTCGGTCCATCTAACGAACGCTGTTTCCCTTACAGATTTTTTGCGCATCGTATTTTCATGCGTGGGTTCCTTTTTGAACATAACGCCGATCCCCACGTTTCTAACTGCGGTCCTCCATGTGTCAGTCAGCAAACGGAATTATTTGATTGGTGCCCCAATCGTACGTCCACATTATCACCTCACCCTTTTTTCTAACAATTCCACCTGTCTTTTTTAATTTAATTGACTTTACTTTTTTTTTTTTCTAGGTACTCCTTGCCTTTCTCAGGCTCCGTGAGTGTCACTTTCAACCTTCATACAGCCGTTGTGTTGAACATGGTTTGGAACCATTAGTTTCTGCGTCTGGTGAATAGATGAAATTTTTGATAATCGGCATACGTTCTAACCTATTCTATTTTCGTCTCAACCTTAGTGACCACTGGAGAAATGCACGAATCCGGTTTTACTCCTGTCTTCCGCTGACATTGACATAAATCTGGTCAGGCTCTCTCTAGGAACGTTCTCTCGGTTCAAACATGACATTCGGGTGAGTCCGTTTTTGCAGTTGGAGTCGTCCTTGTGATCATCGTTTACATGTGGTCCAGTGGATATTTACCAGCGGTCTCGCTCTCTCCACCGCCGTCGATGTCTTGATTACGGGGTGCTTGTTTGCACTTTTACAATCTAGCCGAACGGGGGCAACGAAGTAAGGGCCGACGTTTCATCTGCTGTCATCCAGATCTTATGACCATAATTGCGCTAGCTTGGATGCCATTATCGACACTCTCATTTGCTATTCTTTCGAAACCGGGGCACTGACATGGTACGTTTACTTCTCCGTCGCACCTTGGGCCTTCCATTGTGTCATACTCGGGTACACGGGAAACCACGGTGATTCTGCTGATCCTTCTTGTTTAATGCAGCGCTGGAACGGTGGTGTCCATGTTATGCGTGAGTACCGTTTTGGAGCAACCATTTCCGATTTCCCCAAAGATGGCGGACTAAATCATCTGTAGTGGTTGACTATGCCCAACAACCTAATATTCATGGGTCTCCACTTCGTCATCGGCAAACGTACGTAACATCTGACCAATTTTATTGTAAGTACAGATTGACGAGTATTCATTTTCTGCCTTTGTAGTATACGCCAACTCCCTGCTCGTCACGTACGTACTATCATCTCATTCCCAAATCCCAAAAATTTCGGAGTTTGTTTGAACATTCCTGTCAACCACTAGGTTGAATATGAGAGAGAAAATCCGTCGCTCCAGTTCAAGAAGATGGCAAGATCTCTCCATTCGTGTTCATGGGCTGGAAAATAATATTCACCGCCGAACGGGTGTATCGGAGCAATTGGAGGTGAGTATACTAAGTATCTCGTCGATGTATGACCCTCACTAGCTTGGTACGAACTTCATAAATTTCTAGATTAATCCAGGGAGCCCTGGGGATTCAAAGACATCCGCTAGCCGTTCTACTAGTAAGGTGCATCCTTTCTTTCTTGATGTCTCCCGCCAGTTTAAACCCCATTCTCATAGGTGGAGGTTAACGTTAACGTTGAACGGGGTGTCTACCTTGCACCTTAACTAAAATTATGTCGGAAACTCGACGCCATGTAAATTATTATGCCGAGTTCTACAAGCCACGAAAATCTGCGCAGTTGGATATAATACCGCGTACTTGAACATGGCTAGAACTGCTCACAGAATATCGCTGTATCCGAGAGGATTGGCAGAGAGGTTCAAAACGCCTGATCATTTGGTCGACCAAAAAAATAGGCAGAACGGATTCTAAGCTTGCCAAAGGAAGCTCGCCTTACTTCAAATTTTAAGGGAACATTTGAAGTCAAAGCTTTCCCTCTCCGCCTAGAATGTGGTTGATACACGGCCAAGAATGCTCTCCGATCTCGTCATGGCCCATCGGAAAACACTGCTCGCTCAGCATTGGCTCAGCACGTAATTTAGAAAGGCATCGGTGACGATATCCACGAACAGAATATTTCTAGAGGCTCTATGTCAAAAATGTCGACAATGAGGATGCTTCGGACGATTCTGGCCACTGGTGAACGCATGGCGATCCATGTTAGGGGCTGCTGCTCCCAATCGGTCTGGTGTTGTTTGAAGCCTCTTGCCAAATACCGTCGTTAACGAAATTACGAAACCACTTTTACTATTTCCACTCCCACCCACATTCAAGTTACAGCATGAAAAAGAGATGAAGGAGGATGTTTTCAAGCAACAGCTAGAAGAATTACACCTCATTCAGTGTTCCCTTCTTCCAACCGAATGTATCGTATTTCTCGACTCAGGCTCATGGACTCAGGCGATAACGAAATACGCTGAAGACCCATATTCAACCCTGTTGCTCCCGGATTCGCCTGCTTCCTTTCTTTTACGGGTCGAAGGGTCGAAAATATGGTTCGAAATCACTTTGGCACCTGTTGGTGATAACAAATTCGGGATTTCGAAACCTTCTGTCTCTGTCAAGGGTGAGGATATTACGAGGGCTGATCAGGAGAGGTGGCAGAAGATAGTCGTAGAGGGATTCGAGGATATAGCAGATTCAGAGTAACGCCCTTGGATTTCTCATTGCAGTCGCCATCTCACACATTTTCCTGTTGCAGGTTTCCGATTTATGCACTAGTAGCATTGCATCTTCTTCCAAAGATACACGAAGAAATAGATCTACTTGCCCTCGCCGATTCCAAAATTGGGCAGATGACATCTGAAAACACCTTGCACGAACAAAGCTGTATCTTCCATGTGCTTTTTACCTCCCACCATCTGATCTCGCCAAACAAACGGAGGTCACTCCAGCAATGGTCCTCTTCTTTGTCGCTCAGCGGGTTCGCCAAAGTGGGTTACCCTGGCGTCATATACGCACAAGGCGAGCGTTCGCGCATAGAAGAATTCGTGGATAACGTCAAAGCGATGCAATGGTTGGCTCTGAAAGTCCGCTTTGTAGAGCCTCTTGATACGGACCTCCATAACAAGTCCGTCTCCGAACCCACGGGAGAAGCCAGAAAGTGGAAGGAGTTCCAGAAGGTTGGTGAGGTTGTCGAAGAAATGAGGAAGCTTGGCAGAGAGGAGTATGTGGTTGAAATGGGGATTGGGAGCGCTGGTATCAATGCAACTTAACTCCTGACGGTGGTATTCTTCATATTCAGAATCAATAAATGTCTCATTTGCCCATATATTTTCAGCTCCCGGATATAAGCCCGAGGGTTAGCGCAATCTCGCAGCCGCCCGGAACGTCCGTTTTTTTCATCAAATCCCGTGGTTCTATCAATTTTCTCAGGTTTAAGAGCTTCTCGCTCGGACCTGCTTGAGGTTCCTTGCAGTGCTTTCGCGATCATTTCACCGCCGTACGTGACAGTGCAGTCATGGACGCAAATCATGATCCCTTCATTCACAAATTCCCACCCGAAATCGCCTCTCATATTTTCATGCAATTCACTCCGCCGAATGTGTTTCTCGCCGAAGACATGTGTGATAGGGAACGGCTTGGGAATAGCCCATTATATCTCGGTGCGGTGTGCCAGAAATGGCGGCAGCTGGCCTGGACAACACCAGCGCTTTGGACCTCGCTCTGCGTTAAACTTCGAGAAGAAAATGATCAACGTCGACTTGTTGCCGAGTGGTTGGAACGTTCCGCCAGTCTTGCCTTGTGCCTTGACCATCAGAGTGGAGGATGACGTTCAGGGATGGGCTTATGGAGACAACGTGAAGCAACTGATAAGTATTTTGAACACGCACTCGGCAAGATGGCATGAACTACAACTCAATATCCCAGCACAACTTCTACATCATTTTTCTGGTTCGTCACCGGAAAGTAGCCTCCGTCGACTCGTTCTCTGGCACTGCTTCCCTTATGCTCGGACATCCGAATTTACAATGTTTAGCTTGAAAAACAAGCCTAGCCTGACAAATCTCACACTCCGGATTATTGGGTTATCGTTCGTTGACATAATATGGGATAACCTTACTGTGGTTTCGCTCGACTCTATTGTTGTTGGTGATTGCTTGGAACTGATCCGAGGAGCTCCTCTTTTAGAGGCTCTTACGCTTGATTCAATCAGACCATTTCCCAAGGCCTTCCCCCTTCCTAACACAAGGATCATCCACCTTCGTCTTCGCTCATTCCTTTAAAGGTCCTTCTGGTCCTCCTCCCGATAAGGCGTGTATCACCCTGGATCGAATGTCATTCGGTTCGGATAAATTATCCCGGTGAAAATACAGTAGGCCTTTCAGGAGGAATACATTTGAGGGCCCTCCATTTGACAAAAGTCGGACAAGCTTTGCTGGAGGGAAAGGCTTCTTCCCACATCTTCCGATGAGGATACATGAGTAGTCATTTGTATTCCTTGTTGCCTTTTCCAGATACTAAATAGGATTTTGAGCGAGGCAGGGGACCAGGATACTTTTACCGATGCCCCTCCATTTTGCTCCAACACTAACGACATAATAAAAAATGAGGGCTGCCCAGGTTAATTCATTCCTCGAGGTAATTGGGTGCGATGGCCTGCAACAATTTCAATGGCAAGATCCGAACCCGAAAAAAACATCAAAGCTACTCTATATAATTCAAGGCGGAAAACGATTCTCCTTGCAATTTCTGAAATGAGCGGTCAGGTTTGAACCGCTTGGAATAAGTAGTTTTATGGCAGCCCAACTTCAGCAGCGGGACTCATGATGTGCGACCATGCATCCCATGGATATCTATGAGTATCACTGCCCCACTGAATTCTCATTCAATTTGAACAGGAGTGGAAGGAAAATTTCTCCGTGCTCTTCTGACGAGCTAGAAGGACTCCATTATTTTTCTTGTAGCAATATCATAATCAAGCCTCTCATAAATGGCCTTCGGTACCCATGTGTTGAATAGGAGTGGAAGGAAAATTTCTCCGAGTTGTCGCAAAATAATAAACATGATTGATGAGACATCTAAGTCTGCATTCTGTGATAACGGCAGTTTGTTTGAAATCCGAAAACCATAACAAGGACTACCTCCCCTGGGGTTAGTTGAAATTTATTGTCGGCCCTTTCCACGAAGCCACGGATGGTTCAATACTTGTTCGGCGCTTGGTCGGCGCTGGGGGTCGATCTGAAGCATGAAACGAAGGAACTGGAAAAACTCTGATACCTCGCTGACCGTCGGTCTCTCTTCCGGCCGCTTGTATTGTTTTTTGGTGGTAAGGTATTCTATTTGATACTGCCATTGATAATCAGCGACCTCCTGTGAAACAGCTGGACAAAGTCAGCCGATGCATTCAGAGTTAAAATCCCATGACCTACGTCTACTGCGAAGGTCGTCTTGAGACTCCCAGTATTTCCTCCAAGTCGGCGGTACTTCGCCACACAATCTCGCCATCTTGCTAAGGAGATAGGAATTTGGTTGCACACAGTGGCCCCCAAACAGTCGCGAGCCGATGACAAACTCGTAGATCTAGTAATGCCAGATCAGTGCAAGCGATTCAGAGATAACAGAGCAAGGCCGTCCACGAACAGTACATGCAAAGGACCAGATATCGCTCGCTAGTGTGGGAGAGGGCTTGCTCTCATGGGCGGCGAATTCAAATACGAGCTCAGGGGCGCAAACTTCTGTCAACGTGCAGAAAGGACGCGTCCGCTCTTCGATGAGGACGGCTAGATTCAATTCTGTCACCGTTAACAATGCTAAAGATCGCAGTACTCACCACTCCCTAGGTCCAGAATCATTGCTCGGAGACGCGTCTCATGAAGGGTGGGGTCCCATGTGGCCAGATAGTCAATGATCGAAATAGGCGGCACAACATAAGCGGGGAGCGTCTGCGGGCACGACGGTCGCTCCCGCGGAAGAACGATAGTACATGCAGGACTGCCAGCCTCAGAAAGAATATCTGCAATAAGCTTGTCGTCGAGAGGAGGAAGTGCGACCCCGACATTCCCGAGGTGAAAATCTAGCGATTTCATTGGTCTTCAGCGTGCATAATAAACACAGGGATTTTACTCGCCTCCGTGGACAACACCATGGCGGTGCAGATCAGCCAGGCCTTGAGCTAGTTGGCGAGATATGACTCTGGATGCACTCCGGGTCAGGGAGCGCATAGGAGCGGTGGGCTGTCCGACCACATCTTGAACGAGTATGGCATGTACGCCATTGGGTCCTTGCACCGAGAAACTATCGAGAAGTTGTATTACATTGTGCGGCCCATCACGAGGAAGGTGGTGGAAGATCTTGAGTTCGTGCTGTGAGTCGGCGTTGGCGGCACAAACTTTGAGTGCAACATAGCGTCGCCTACGCAGATGAGATGATATCGTATAAGATCAGACCAAACTCACGATGGTAGATGTAGCGTCTCGGCCAACCATACTGTTGCGTAAGCGCCGCGGCCGAGCTTGTGCAAGATTCGATAATGTCGTGCTGGGGAATCTGCTGTCATTACATCGCCGAGGATAATTGGATGAAGGCCTCCTCTTCTATAGCGAAACTCGGGATCTTCGACATTACTCTGTTCTCCATCCCAGTACACAGAAATTTTTGATGTCATGGGTAGCGTTTAAGTTGGGGATCGATTTGGCAGTCTTTATAAGTAATCGTGGCTTGCTCCGGATGCCGGATGATCCCTTCAATTGATATCATCGACATCATTATGCAAGTTCCTGTTTCCGAGAATCACTGGCAACTGCCCATCAATTTGATGTCGCCGGTGCGCCCACAATAAGTAGGTCTTACCCGGATCGTGACCATTCCCGCCACCAACGTGTGAAAGACATCCGAGAACGAAAACGACAGGAAATGGAGTATACAGCCGCGATGGAACGGCGAAGACATTGTTCTGGTGGACCGTGAACAAGACTATAAACGGTGCATGTAAAGGTATATACGCACCGAATGATATCGTCGAGCCTGTCCAGGCACTCCAGAATGCGTTGGTAAAGTGCCGAGCGAGAAGACAGCCAGAAAGGTGCACAGAAGGTATTCATTTCGCGAGGGCAACACGTCGTTTAGTTATCCCCAGTCAAGGGTGTCGTTGACAAGGAGCCAAGAATAACCTGCGTTGAGGATAATTTGAACCCGAGGAAGCGTAGAAGCCTGTCCGTGATTGAGGTGACAAAGTCCCCACGAATGAAACATCTGTCGACCGCAAGACGACACGCCTGAGTCAAAGAAATTCCTGAGAGTAGAGACGTGTTGGGTTCCAAGGACAGACTGACGATAAGGCTTAATACCGTTCTTGAAGCCATCCATGCGCGTTCTCTCCGCACTCCTCGAAGTGCGAACGTACTTAAAACGAGGGAAATGAAAGTACAAGATGGCAAGTTCTAAAAATATGCCTCCTGGAGTGGTAAATCTGCTACATGAACGGGATGGCGGGAAAAAAAAAAGAAATATAGCCCACGTACACTTCCCATCCTCGATGGCTCCATTTGAACCGACCTCACCCAGCCACTAATGTGTCGCATCTTGAAGTTTCCGGGTGAAAGCGGAAAGTTAGTGATGGAAATGGGAGAGCGAGAAGCAAGACGCGACGTGACAAGTTTCTGGTTGTTCTTTGGGCGACGACCGGGGATGGCGGAAAGCTGGAAATGGTTAAGTAGGCCTGTAAAGACGTTAATGATAGCCAGTATTAGCTTCGGGGTTTCTTGACAAGAAAGTGGAGGCTACTATAAGGGCTTAGACGTTGAAATATTAAATGCTTACCGGTCTGTGCCTCCGAGGGCAGCAAGGCGTCGTTACCTCACTATGTTCGACGCAAAATCCTAGGCCTGAGCACCCTAGGCCCAGGGAAGAGCCCGAGATGCTCAAGGCTTGCAATTCACGGTAATCTTCGACGCTACCTGGATACTGACGATTTGATAGTGATGCTGGGATAGTGATGCTGGACGGACGTCGGTAGGTGCCGCGGCGGGCTTGAATTCGGAAGATCGGGAAATCAATAAGGCACCGTGCCGGCCTGTTGCCGGATTCTCTCCGTTATTTGTTTTCTGTAGCTTGCGTACCAGATCCTCCATTCTTATGCTAAAGCTCAAAGTGTTCTCTCAGTTTTGAAACACCGTCTTTTACAACGAAGTTGCAGATACTTATGGCTTCCAATCCTTCACATGCCCCTAGTCATCGCCAGGTGGTATGCAGCTAAACGCATCCGCTATCAGCATAACTCACCCCCCTCCGGGGACTCGTTTTGAGGCCTTCCCGGAATTAATATCAGGTTTCTCATCATCCACGGATTTTTCTAGGTGAAGTCGCTTGAGAGAAACGTTCTCGTTAATGGATCTTCTTCATTCACCAAGCAGACGGCTTTTCGGGCCAGAATCGTTCGATGCTGAACCGAAAACGAGGAGGTCGGGGGCAGCATTGCGACGATGCTCAACTTCTCTGTGCTAATGTCGGCTTCTGATGGACTTGAAATTCCGGCATACTTTTCGGGCGATGAACAAGTCCGTCCCATTAGAGGCTTTGATCATGAGCAGATGATGCTCAATGGTGTTGAGAGACACTTAATCTTCTCGGTGGCTTGGTTCCATCAGGAAAATTCACGTCACCACAACCAGTAGCTCTGAGGGTGCCACTAACACTAGAACGCCAGTCGCGAGCTAGAAATGACACATACTTGATTCTAACGCAGGCGAAGTCCCCGTGCTAGACTTCATTTCATACTCGTACGAAATGGAACTTGGTATAAAGGTAGGCTGAGGATGTCCTTCGTTCTCTAACTGCTCAGTTCTGAAGTGGAATCCAAGCAATCGAATCCAGAAAGGTATGCAACTTCTACCTCATATACCTCTTCGATTGACCTGAACATCCTTTTTTTAAAGTATGAATTTGCTCCTTTGGACCACCCTTTCCACCATCTTAGGCGGATTTATCCATATCGTCGCCTGTTCGCCTACTATTAGTACCAATGATTCCCCAACCTCTTCGGATGAGATTGATACCACCGATATTATCAAGTATGCCCTCATTAACTCACTTTTCCCCGTCCCAATAATTACAAATTATATTCCAGCCAGCCAGATTCGACCTTTGCCAATCTAACTCAACAAGCAGCATACAACTACGAAATCGACTGCAATACGTGTGTACCCCTCAGCATCGCGTCTCCTGCTAAATTGACAATTTTCATCGTGCAGCTACCCAAATGTTTGCGAAAATCAGTGCTATTACGTTTATTGTCAGTATATTCCTTGTGCTTACAGTCTTGGGCGCTAAAATCTTTATCCCTCATGAAGGCAAAGCCGGCGCCTGGGGAATTCACGTCGAGCGCACCCCGGCCAGTCGTGGCCAGTCGGAATGCGCTGGATATAATCGGTGCAGCAGCGGACGGGCATCTGGCCCACCACCGGGTGGCTGGGCTGTCAACCCGAACACTAGTATGCAGGACAATTCACCTTATATGCACTAACCCTAACGTCGAGTTTACTTAGATTGGAGCTGCGACGAACAACCGAAGAGTTCGGCTCATGAAGGTATGCCCCGACCATATGCACTCGCTCTCGGTTATGATATTTAATCCATACATAGGCGGGGCCGGGTCTGCTACGAGGTGCATGCCGGCGAAGGAAAATTCAGGTTCGCTGGAATAGCCTTCCTCAACTGGAACCATTATCTGATATTTTCCACACTTATAGCCGAAGGCTCGAATTGGGGGAGCTTTATAAGTGAGTGATGGTTCTCTTTCTACGCCTTCCTGATCCTAACGTCTCTCGCAGACGGAAACACTGCCGCCACTAAGAACACCAGACTCGCAGACGGCACCGCCGTGGATGTTGTCCTCAGTGCGTAAAATTAAAATAGTGGTGCATGAGCCTCTCTTCTGACGCACACACAGAGAACGCCAAGAAAACAGGATATTGCGCAAGTTTGACTGGCGGCAAAACGGCCTGCGGATCTGCAGCTTCCCCACCGGGAACAAATGACGGACCCCGCCAGCGCTAATTACCATATGCGCTTCGTCTTCATCATTCGGCGCGCTGCTGTTGTGTTTTCATCGTTCATTCTCCATTTTCTTTGAATAAAGCTTGACCCTTCCCAAAAAAAAAATAAATCCCGGAATCGTTACAAAAGAAAAGTCAAACAGAAAAAAATCCTTCCGCTTTCGCTCTTGTATTCATTGTAGTACTACTGTGTGATAATGACAACCTGTGGTTACAGTCGTCTTGAAATCGGTGCCCGGGTCGAAAACTTACTGGGTGCTTGAGTAGGCCTGATCGATGATCAATTCCGAGAATTCTAGATCGTTACAGTTAACAGCGACCTAAGGAAGTATTCCATTCAAAGTGTGCATATCTAAGTCTGTCAGTGGCGCTTTCTCGAACAACGTTGCGAACAAGCTAAGAATCCAAAAGAATTCGAGGAAGTATCCCATTCAAGGTTTGCATATCTAAGTCTGTCAGTGGCGCTTTCTCGAACAACGTTACGAATACGCTAAGAATCCAAAAGAATTCGTCTACAACTCTGAATCCACGCCCCATCTGAAAAAATCCGATGTGCCCCAAACCCGCAAGTCATCCGATGGAGAAGCAATCTCGCTCTGACAAACTTCCAGATAGAGGTTGTCGCCGAACGTGCCATCGTCCCTCCGAACCTGTTTAACCGTCCTCGTCCCATCTCCGCGAGTAAACCCTAATTGTTCTGCAGCCTGAGGCTCCAGCTCGTACGATTTGACATCGTTGTTGTCCTGACCAGTGAGATTGGCGAGTGAAGCAGGGAAACTAACGATGGCCTTCACCATCGGTGATGCGGGGTCTAGAGGAGCGGGGTTGTAAAGATCGGGCATGGTGTCGTCGTTGTGTTCTTCCTCCTGGATACGCTCCCAGTCGTCGTCGCTCATGAGGAAACCGGTAGTGAGGAAGTGTGCATGTTCGGGCATAGTACGGACGGAGTTATCAGGTTCTCCAGACCAGTCTTGTTGGACGTAAAGAATGGAACCATCTTGGGTGGTACGATTGTCGATCACGATGAAAAAACACGGAATGAAGGGCGAGTCGGGATGGGGAAGTTTCCCGCGGACGTAGTTCTTCGCCCTTTCTGGTTCTTGTGAAAGGAGCTCTGGCGCTTGAACGACCTCGAGGCGAATGTTGGTGGGTGAGACGCGGCCACGATTGTACCTCGTTCTAACGGTATCAAGCGTCTCCTGGGGGACATCTGCTACGACCAGGGCAGCGAGAGCCCAACGAGAATGGCAGAGGTCAAATAAGTCGGCCATGAGTGTGTGACGAGAGCGTAGAACAGCCGCTTCGAACTTGTGGAGTTATATATATCTGAGAACAAGCTGAGTAATCTTGAAGTAGAAGACCAAGGACGAGGCGATACATGACAGCTCCCTGGCGTAATTTCAGTTCTAGTCTAGACCTGTCCTACCTTCTACCATTTAGTATCGTTGCGGCTTCAAGTTGGCGAGACTTCGTGCACTGTGACCGTCGAACGATCTCCAATTTTCCAATCATGTGACGAGAACATCAGGAAAAACCCCATTTGCTGATTTGTGGAAATTAGTTTGAATTAGCATCGGTAAGTAGGGGGCAAGCTGACTGTGACTGACCTACTGAAATCAGCGCAAGTCAGCGATGCATTAGCCAACGGTCAGCAGGCTGGTCACTTATTATATACTTATTCTTGTTCACTATTCACTGATCTGTTGCACATCCAAATAGTGCTTGAAAGTCCTCTCCCAAGACTGAAAATTGATGTGACACTATTGATCTCGGGGAGCAGACTTTGCCAGAGTTATCCTTCTAGGTCTACACACAGTACTCTATCTAATGTTTTTAGAAATTGGTAGCCAACACTTTCTTCTAGCTACAGAAACTGTTTCTGTGGAAAATAATGCAATATTGAGCATGCAAGTAGAGAAACATGACCAACAATGCTCTTCAGGGTACGTGGGAAATTGTTCAGTTTCTGAACTGAATCCCACAGCCCATGACTTGCAACGATGCACAGACTGTGTGGGTACAACTGGGCCACTACAAACAATGTTGAATGAATCTACTATTATGTGTATTCACTAGCCCAAAATTATTTTTCTGCTTATTGCAATGACCCACGGTTGAGGGATATAAGTTAAGAAATATGTGAATACAAAAATCTATCCGAGAACAGGTTTACATAAAAAAATGTAGCACTTTCAATGACATTGCTAGATGACCATGAAACAGGTGCTTGAGGTCCAAATTTTGGGAATAGCTGGACACTTGAAAGAATGAGAGAAATAGGAATAATGCTTACACGACGCTCCCCCCGGTCCATTACACGAGAAACCTTGAACAACTTGGAGTTCTGGTCCTTCCGAGCTCGAGAAAAAGGTGTAAACCACTCAACATAAGCCAAGTGTTTGTGTATAAAAGTGCCAGCTGGAAACCAAAGATCCAGAGCGTGGGGGGGTAACGAAAAAATACATCGGACTTGTCCAATACCCAGGTCTAACATCAGATTTTTAGAAATAAATTTGTTTTATGATCAAATAGTAAGCACTATACCTTTCAAACTAAAGTCGCTACCTGAGTTCTTGACCTGGATAATGGCGGTGTCAAATCGTCCTGGGATAATTTTTCTATACTTGTCAAGATGCACGGGATCAGTGTGTATCGAGTCCACAACACTTTCGTCGAGGGGGTTGAGGCTATAGGCATCATAACTGACGAATTTGAGACGATGGAAGACTGAGACTTTTGAAAAAGGAATGTGGATGTGATTCGAGGCGACTTTGACCTGGGCTTTTGAGTATTCAGGATGTTGATACTGAGCGATGAACCGAGATAGTGCCGGAATAAATTGAGTCGCACCATACTTGGTGCAAATGACCTCAATCGGTACACCTCGAGAGGTTGGATGCTTTGCCATCTGGAGTCGGCGTGCAGGAATGAGAGAAGGAAGGGGTTTTTGGACATGGAGGGGTGTATTAAAGGATGTTTCAAGGCGTCGGCGAAGGTACTTCTCATGGTGCATTACGCGTTCCTTTCGGTC